>JAVCKT010025085.1:0-15410 GCA_032273925.1 Rhynchotus rufescens | reverse complement strand
AGAGAGTTATAAAAAGCGAGGATTGCCCACTCGTTGCTCTTTGAAGGCAAATTTCCAAGAGCAGGATGGAAGCAGGGCAACACAAGGAGCAACAGTGCTCTCCTCCTGCCCACACTGCTTCGCTTTTGTGGAAAATGGAATATTATATCAGTTCCACAGCTACCAAACTAGCTTTGAAGTAGAGAGGAGTGAAGGGATTTGATGTTTAACTTCACAGTGAATTAAAGTTTTAACTTTAAGATTAAGGTCTTAATCCAAATTTAAGCAAGTCCTCAACTGAAATAGCAAACCCTTGAGGTTTAATGTGAATATCATGCAAACCTGGCCGCGGCTCAATAGCAGAGGGTCCAGGCCAAATGCAGAACTTCTTCCTTATTGCTATTTAAAGTATATGCGTGTATGAGAAAAATATGCTTAGTGAATTAGACTGGAAAATGATTAGCTAGAATTATTCTTTCTTTGGTCCATCTTTTGTGGGAAAATGAAATTTATGATTGCTTTTTTTACACTGTGCAAACTGATTAAGAATTAATAGATGCTTTATAGTAAAATATCAACACATTGTGTCCATTAGCACATACTTATGGAACTAGTGTATACATATATTACTACAATGTATTTTATTTTTTCTGAATGATTGTATTTTTTCAAGTACTTTTGTACTTGACTGCTGTTGTGTGAGTGCTACTTCTAGTTGCATGGTGAGGTCTGATGTTTGAAAGATAGAGGACACAAACTGCTGTGTGAAATAGCAGTCAATAGGCTTTTAGCACTTTGTGTTTAAAAAGAGTAAATTTAAGAAATATTATGTCTGACTAGCAACAATCTCTTCTTCTCCAAGAGGGATCCCAGTTCTGCTCCTCAGTGATAGTGGAGAGACAGACTAAGAGGGTGAAAAAAAAAGAAGTGAAAAGAACCAGTAGCTACTGGAATTGTCTTTTTGTATGGATCCAAGTCACAATTTTTGCTTGCATGGGGCTAAGCTCCTTTTTTCTCTCAAGGAAGTTGTACATCTGCAACTGAAGGCACTGTTTTCTTCTCAAAGAGCAGACAAGTGCACCCTAGAGCTGTCTGGGCTAGCAGCCACTGTAGGATTTTAAATCCAATCAGTCTCTGCTATTCAGCCACCATTTCCAATTCAGTATTGAATTGTTCCCATCATTTGCCTCCTCCGTGACCCAACTTGCTCTTTATGACTAAGTGAGCAAGGGATCTATACATAGATGAAGAGAGTCAGCATTATTTTATGCTGTGAACTGTCTCTGTCTCCAGATACGGAACAGAGTGATACAGTAAAATAACTATCTCTAAAAATGATTATTTCTATTGATATCTATCAAAACAAATGCATAGACTAACACAAAGTTTTGTGGCTGTGAAGAAACTACTCATAGTAGTAGCCTACCAGATCACTTCAGCAAAGTAGATGGAAAATATCAGTTTTGTGGTCACTCTCGCTGTTTCCCTTTTGTAATCTCTGCTTAACTTATATCTACCAGTTAAAACCAGCATCAATTAAGCATTAATAAGAGAAAAGATCACCACTGCTTTCATTTGGTCATATATTGAATCTTTTCATACTTTTCTGTTGACTCTTTGATTTTCAGTGTATATAAGTCTGAATGATCACCTGTGTGAATTGTTTCCAGTTTTCGAGTTTGTTCTCAACTTTTCACTGTTCCATTCAAGCTGTCTCACATGTCTCCCACTCTGACTGCGGGGGTCTTAAGTGACTACAGTAATGATTAGTTGATGGTAATCAGGGGTAACCTATATCTGGAAGTTCGGGCAAGAAAAATATTATTCACCTAGTTCTGAATATTAACTCTGAATGTTAATTTTAATGCATGAATTACTTTATTTGGAAGATCTTAGAACATAAACATCTCAAGACCTTGAGGTCAGTACAAGCATCATTCTACACAGCAGCTTTCGTGATGCTGTCTACACTAGTACTAGAACCACTTGTCAAGCAAGTGTTCCTTGCGCATTTCAATACCATTTTATTTTGAGTAGCTTTCATTTTCTGGAATAGTAATATTTTTGAAATACTGTAAATGTTCTACTCTTAAATGTATATCTAAAGGATCAAAATCAAGTAGCAAAATTAAAGGATCAAAACCAAGAGAATCTCATTTTGAGAAAGTTGAATTGGGGCACTCAAAAGTTGTATAAGTTAACTACTTAAAAAAAAAAAAAAAAAAGGCATAAACTTCAAGATTCCAAACAGGTAGCATATTACAGGGACAAAAGCAGAACTATTACTATGACAAGCAGAACTGTTATAAAGTCAGTATTTAATAACCAATATTGGATTTAATAAAAAGCCAAAATTCATCAAATTTAATTTAAATTCCAAGGATAAAAGGGTGCTAGATTTGTATGCAATAACATTTTTCAAATGGGAAAGTATGAATGGAAAGATAGCAGTTGATAAAAGCCAACCATAGCTCCATTTTTGTAATAAGGACAAGTCCTTTGGCACTGATAAGTGCAAAATAGCTTTAAAATAAGATTCTAGGATTATTAGTGTATTTGGTTATGGGGAAATGAAGGTACAGTTTAGAATTATTCGTGGCAGAAGTAGAAGAGTATATAGCACAATATCAGTCATTAAAGCACTTTATTATGAATGTCCTTATTTGTAAGGGACACAGAGGGTCAAAGTTTAGGTATGCTTTCATCTCCACTCTGTATTAGCCTTGCATGTGGAGTTATTTGTACTGTAGCCCTTTTGCTGAAACAAAATTAGTATATGGGTTAGTACCTGAGGAGCAGTAAACTGTAAGAATGAGGTAATAAATACCTGATTAAATTGATAAATTATTTTCCATGTGTTTCAGCAATCTTTCTCTAGTGTTTTAAGTATATGGGTAATACAATGGATTTCAGTGGTGCTTCTTAGGCACTTAAATAAAAGCTTATATGGAAATGAAGGATCATACTCTATGTATGGAACTCAGTCTGTTGTCATGGATAGTGCCTTGTAATTGCTCAAATGTTTATCTCAAGTTTTTGTGCAAAACGGCTCTCTCTTCTAGCTGGAGTAACTAAATATGCTAAGGAGAAATATTTAATGGGAAAAATGGAAACTTCTGGTTATGCTATTAGTTCATTTGATAAAGGTGAAGCTCACTTCTCCAGCACAAAACCCACTTTGTGTAGGCACGGAGCAGCATTTGGATGGAGGGAAGTTATCTGACGTACACATCCCAGGGCTGTGGGCACTTGAACCACCTCTGTAGTGAGAGGGCCACAAATTCAGAGCAAAATGCCTACTGCCTGGAGTTTGTTCCCTGTTCCCACATTTCTTACAGGAGAGCAGTGGTAGGGTTGAAAAGTGGTTGTGTGATTTTACTGTGCATTACGCTCCAGCATACGTGTGAGCCTGCCTGCATGTGGATCTGTCTCTCAGACTCCGCGTACACATATAGAAGTATTTCAGGGATAGAGTTTTGAGATCTATGTTATTTTTGAAGTGCTTTGGGCTGATTAATGAACCGATTAGCTTATATAAATATCCACCGCAGTGATAGCCCTGGACCGCCAGGGTTTCCCTCGGAGCCGCGAGGAGGCAGCGAGGCGGCTGGCAGCGCGTGGCACGGCGGAGCCTGGGGTGGGCAGCAGAGCCTTCTACATGCAACGTATAGACTTTTAGAATAAATAAATAATAATTAAAAAATCAATTTCCTTAATTGACTATCCTCTTTAGTCCTCCTATCCCAGGGATTAATGAGCTCCCTCTAGCGGGTGTCTCTGGCGTGGCTGCCTTTCCTGTGCGCTTTTTTCCCCCTGCCCGCTCGTTCCGCGGGTGGTTGCAAACAAGATGGCTGCGCGGCGCTAGGGTTGGGGGGCGGTTGGCTCGCCCCCCCCCCCCCCCCCTCCCCGCCCCTTCCTCCCCGGCCATGGAGCCTCGGCTCGGCCCGCCGCCCGCCCCGGGTCCGCCGCTGCCCGCGCGGCCATCGCCGCCGCCTCATGGCGGCTCTGGCCGTGCTCCTCGAGGGCTGCGGGGGTCGCAGCGGCCCGGGGCCGGGGGAAGATCCCCGGCCTTGCGGCTCCCACTGGTGGGGAGGCCAGCCCGGGCCCCCCTCGGCGCCTCCCGCCGTGTGGCCCGTGGCGGGGTGGCCCGGCACAGCCCTCGAACGCCAGTTAAAAAAGCCCTTATCCCTGTGACGGCGACAAAAAACATGGAATTTATTAAAACTGGAAGCACTGTGGAAACCTCAGTGGCTCTTACTTGCATCACAGAAAATATGTTATTGTAGAAAAGAAACCAATTGGTTGAGCTTTTATTCAACTTTTCTTATTTATTTATTTATTTTAAAAAGTCTGCTGTACTTCCTGTTTCTCTGTCCTAGTGCAGAGCTGCACTGTTTGGGATAGAAACATGGAGTGGAAATTTGATTGCTGGTATTTACTTCTGCTGGTCTTACAACTGGATTTATTTTTTGTTACATTTTAAACTTTTTTTTACTTTTTTAAGGGTTTTTTTTTTTTTTTTTTTTTTTTTAATTGAGGATGTTTCTGTGGCTTTTCTAAATATGCATTTTGGGCTAATTTGACCAGCTAGTGTCTGGGTAAACGTTATGTTGTATAAGGAATATGTGCTTGTCACGGGAGATGTGAGCAGTGAGTCGCTTCAAGGAGGCATGGGCTGTCTAGGCTGCTGAAGCCTGAAGTTACCTTAGCTGCAAATGTAATTAAATTTGTTTTTCTTCTCATTATATTGGCACAAAATAAGAGTGGGAGAATGTCACTAAAACAATTAAAACTGGCAGTGAAAAATAAGACTTTCTTTTTTTTTCTGTCTTTCCCATACCTCCAGCATAGTTACATTTATAACTGAGTATGTGTCTCTTGTGGTCTCGATTACATCCTGTGTTTTTAGCTGGCAGCGTTTCCTCTGCAGAGGCCCAGTTGTCTATGCCAGCATACATTTCTGTGTATATTAAAAGAACAGAATCAAGATGAAATAGTAAATGAAACAACCCCCTCCATAAGTGGCTTTTTAATAATAATGCTTGGAACAAAACACAAAGTGTATTTATCCTTGTACTTCTTTTTATGAAAACTGCAAGTAGACTGGCTTTACGTTGTCAAAAAGAACCCGAGACAAATTTAAGTGATCAAAAATGCAACACAGACATTTCTTCCATCCTTTACAATTTAAATATTTGAAGGCCGCATTTCTTCAGTAATATTTTCTGAAAATGCAGCTTGGCTTCTCCAAAATACTTTCAGAATTAGCATGCGAGGCCTCAGCTCTAGAAACATTTCTTTATTTTTTTTTTCTTTTCAGTTTGCATAGTAACATTTTTGAAGCAGTGAACTGCACTAACAGCTGTATTCAATCTTGAGTAAAATCACTTCCTGAAAAAGTGAAATTAAACTGAATATACAAGCTTGCTTGGAACATAATACCATGGAGTTCGGGAACTTTGTGATTATGAAACCAAATACGTTCACCCCACTGAGGTAATTTCTTGCAAATTGTTCACTATGGAAATCTTTAATCAATGTCAATGTTTTTAAAGCTAGAATTCATACGTTTCAAATGTGCTTTTTATTTCCCCTCACACAGATAGTGCGTTAGTTTGCTGGGTTTGGTTTTGCTTCTTGGTACGGTTATGTGAGGTGGAGAAGGAAATGATTTTGGGCACGAATGGCACTGTCACCTCGCCTGAGTGCTGAGTATCATGAGAGCAGCCATGCAAATCAGGAGGCTGGCTTCAATTAAAAAAAAAAAAAAAAGGTTTAGAAAATGACATCTTATACATACATATATATAGAGAGATATAGATATCAGTGTAACACTGCTGGATGAGAAGTACTTTGTATTTTTTTAATATATATTTAAAGTGAAATGTGAGATTCTGGGTAGATTTGTACTGCAGTCAAAAAGTAGAAATCAAGCTAGCTTGAGTGGTGGTGTCACTCTTTTGGTACAGATTAGATCACCCATCTGAGCTCAGCTCCCAATTAGACTTTTGCCATCAAGGCAGGAACCCACCTTGCTGTGACTAGACCGCTCAGAGTAGCCAAGCCTGTTTTAAATAAAGCAAACAAAATCAGCTGCACATTAGAATTGCTGTGTTGACATGACTCTTATCAACTTCTTATCACCCATCTATCATCTTCATGATCTGAGACTTAAAGAAAACAAACAAGCCCAAATTACTTGGTTGTATTTAAATTTTAAGTAGAGGAACAGAGTGCTTAAATCCTTATGGATATTCAGCAACTAAGTCAATCTTCTTAGGCACTCAAGTGATTCCTAAAATCCTCTCTTAGCTGATACTTAATTCTACAGGTACTTGAGTCTTTTAAGCATATGCGGATGTTTTGCCCAAACTCTTAAGCTGGTCCTGCATTCAATCGTCTGGAATCCGAATCTCAGGGAAAAGATTCAAAAGTTCCATAGCCACTAGGTTACAGAGTCTGTTCCCCATGTTTCTTATTAGTGTTTCATTGTTTTCTATAAAGCTGTGATGACTTTGGTAGAAGAAATGGAGACTTGAGCATGTTTGCGGCAGTGGTTACAGCAGGGAGTGGGAAGGGGCACATCCAGCTCCAGGCTGAATTTGGGGTCCTTATTTTCCCCTCTGTGTTCTAAATGTGTGATTCGTCCAAAACATATAGCTTTTTTTTCCCTTTTCTTTTCCTTCTTTTTTTTTTCTTTTTTCTTTTTTCTTTTTTTTTTTTTTTCCTGAGCGTGTAGGGTTTCTCTTCCCTTCCCTTTCCTCATATGCATGGCATGAGTAACCCTAGGGCTTACCTTTGAGCAGGAAATTCCAAGAGGGGGGAAGGCCACCTACCACGGGCTACAATAGCCAGCCAGGGACTGACAAACTACCCTTTAGCTTCTCACACAGGCAACTTTCAAGATAAACCTTGCTTTCCGCAGCAGTCTTGCTTAAAAATCAGGTTTATCTTCTTGACATGGCAGGAGTAGGCAGAAAACAGTTCTTCTGAATATTGTAAAATATTGGAAATTCTAAAAAAAATGTTAACTGTTCTGTGAGCACTGAGCTTGGGACTGCATTTAGCTAATAGAACATGTGCAACATTTTTTCTTACATGTTGTCTTACAAGTTCAGTAAACTTTTATTTCTATAAATGTTTATAAACATTTTAACTCTTTAGCACTATATTCATTTGCACAAATTCCCCATTTGATAAGGTCAATCTTTATAATGAGTAATATTTCTTATTTTTCACATTTGTCATCTAAATTTTTTTCAGGGAAGGTTAAGTGCTTAAATGTAAAGTGGAGGGATTGTTAGATCATTGCTTTATATGCTGCTTTACTTTCTTTTTAGATTTTCTGTGTTTTTCTCTGAAAGATAAAAGTTTAAATTACAGTAATTCAACAAACTATTTATTGTGGTAGAAATACTGTTGAACAAGAAATATACATTGAAATTTTCATTTAACGTGAATAAAAATAATTGCTTTCACCTCAGTTGAGCTTGGTTATGGCTCTTGCAGAGTATACCTCAGGGCTTCAGCTGCTTTATGGTTGGAGCATATATTTTAGCTGACTTTCTTGTAAAATGTTGATTATATATTCATCTGTTGGATGATAAAACCTTTATGGGGAAAAAAAAAGTGTTTCTTTTTTAACATGGTTTCTCTTTAGTTGATCCAAATCCATATAGCTAAAATTAAAGTTCCGCCCAGCCTAGCCATCTTTTTTTATTTATTTTTTTTAACCTCTAACAAAAGGACCGAGCATTTTTTCCATTCCTGGTCCAAATTGTTAAGATGCCCCTGAGGACCTTTGTTTACAGTTTCTTCTCATTCTTTTTTTCCTTGACATTCTCCCCTCCCTCCAGCAGTGAGATACTAATTAAAGAGAGGACACTGTGACCCTGGGTTGTTTAGAAGTCACAGGGGAGGGGTGATGGCGCAATGACAAAACCATCCCTGCAGGAAGTCATCAGGCCTGAGACCTAGCACAATTCTTACTTCCACTACCTAAAAACCCTTCAGATTTGGAGATCTGGGGCAGAATCAGATTTATTTTCCCTCTAATAACATATCTTCATTAGCAACAAAGCATCTGTATTGCTGCGTGTCAGTGTAATGGTTGACAGCGTTACTGTCCAACTACCATTTTTTTCGTAACTACAACGGAGAAATATTTCTTTTAATAGAGTTTGTAAGTAAAAACTGTGTTAACATAATAATGTGTTCATGAATATGATGTCCTTTGTCTTGAATTTCAGGAGAAGGGTAGTTAGCACGATATCATCCAGAAGGATTAAGATGTGATCTAATGCATATGAATTTTATAATATTATTATAGCTATTATGACTTAATTACTAAGCCATCAGTAAATCTGGTCTTTATGAACACCTAGCAACTGAGAAAATCAAGATTTGCTCCGAATTGCATGCTATAAACTGGACAAGAAAGCCATCACTTTGGATTTACCTGCAGGCCCATCACTATCTAGTCTTGATGCTCCATCTGCAGCCATATCCATGTGGCTTTATCTTGAACCTGTAGAAGAATCCATCTGATTTCAATAGCTCTGGGCATGGGCTGGCCCATGTACACCAGACTGCAGGGCTGAAATAAGCAACACGATCCTGTTGAATGGGGAAAGAAATCCCGCTGTCTGGGAGCTAGATCAAAGCACAGGCATCAGGCACTTTAAAATGCAAATATTAAGGAATTTATTATAAAAGCTCTAGTAGGCCCATTTCTCTGAATATCCAACAATGTTTTTGTTGTCTCTTTCTACTGTAACAAGGCTTAGGCTTTCCAGTTAAGCACTGTCTGTTCAGCCAGTTTCCAAGTCTAAGCGTTACTGCAGCAGGGTAACGTGATGGTTACTTGAGGATCTGGTAGGTCAGTGCAGGGCTCATCCCCATGGAGCAGTACCTGTGATACCCACAGGCAGTGGGACCCTGAGCCCCTAGGAGCCGTCCTGCACCAGTGCCTCTTCCTCTGCTAACTCCAGGCAGTGTTTGGGCAGTTCCTGGGTCAATATGGGGTGCTGGCACTGCTGGGAGCAGACCCCCACGCCTGGCCCAGTAGTCTGGGCCCTTGGTTGATTAGCAGTGACAAGATAATCTTGGCCTGTGGAGCTGTTGGCCCTTTGGGTGTTCAGGTCTTTTGCAGGAGACAAATGAAGGTGTGAGAGGGAGGACTGTCCAAGCTAAGGTGCCTGTCTGGGAGGTGAACGCGGATGTGGGGAACCTCTGGGCACTGCAATGTTGGAGTAGAAAGGAGACAAGAAGAGATGCAAAATATGCCCATGTCTGGGTGATCTTTAGTTAGAGAGCTGTGCAGTTGCTTGAGACTGTGATTTAGACTACATGCTACTAAAATTATCATCTTCAAAAAAACTGGAAAAAAAAATGCACAATTAAAAAAAATATTTTTTACCAAGGAAAAGAAGTCTGTGCTGAGTATTCACAGGATCATGTCATAAGGCCAGCACATCCTTGATCCAATACAGAGTTCCCTAAAGCTTGATTTAGTATCTCTGAGAATCCCAACGTAATTTATTCAGACCAAAAAGTAGCAGCCTTTATATCACTTATGGTTATTGCACTGCCCATTTGAGTAGATCTGTTATTGTTCAGATTCCTTTCTGGTTTTGTAATGGCTGTATTTCACATTAAAGTTCAATGGTTTAATTAAGGAAATGACTGAATAGGAAGTTACTGTAACCATGATTTCAGCTTTTAAAGAAAGATCTGCCATGCACGTGAGAAAATTTGTCGACTTAGATTTTTTTTGTTAAACATGTAGCATCTATATTTTTTCTCAAACCACTCATAATCAGATAAGCTCAAGTAGATAAATCACATCATTTTTTCCTTCTCTTTGTACGTCTTTATTAGTTTATTTGCAACTCAAGAATACAATGCAGCATTTTTCCTTCCAGTATGTTTTTTAAATACAGATAATTTCATTTGCAAATTTAACTAAGATTTGAAAACAGACCTAAGGACATACACTGTCAGATAATGTCTCTTTAGATTAGTATTACTTATGTTCTACAACTTAAAACTCAGAGGAGGCTTTTGCTTTCAGTTTTGGCTCTGGTCAGGGCTTTGAAATCAAGCAGGATCTCCAAATCACTGTTCCCTCAGTGGTCAGGCTCGATTCGGAAGTTGCTGCCCTCGTGGCCAAGCCTGGCCAAGACTGCTGTGCTCCTACAACCCTTCTCTATAGCAGGACTGTGCAATAACCACCACCACAAAATTAATTTTTTTTTTTAATGTGCACCTGTAGCTTGAAACATTATTGATTTACTTCATTGCACACCCATATGAGCAGCTGGCTCCATGCAGCTAAGGAGTGTGGTAATGTCTGCTCCAAAGGCTGAAATAAGTGGAGGTGAGGGGGAAGGTGGTGATGGGCATAGACATCCCTTACATCAGCTCCCACGCGGAGGGAGTACCCGCTTGGAAGTGCTCTTGCAGTGAAGGAGAAGCTCACATCTGCTCATGGCAGCAGAGTGCACCCACTCTGCCAAATTACATTATATTAGTTTGATCAGCTCCCAAATAATGTGAGTAGTACAGTAAATAGTAAGTACTATGCATCATCTGAAACTAGGCGTCATCTGAAGCCTGGAGTTTCTCAGCATGGGAAGGCATGGCTTCCTTCCCTCCTTCCCTCCATCCCTCCTTACCTCCTTCCCTCCCTCCTTCTTTCCTTTTCATTATGTTTATTTTATGGTTTAGAGCAAGAGGAGCAAGAAACAACCTAGTAGTTCAGCACAAACTAAGATCTGTAGGTTGGTATCATAAAATAATTTCCACCATGGAGTGAACTGCCTAACAGGCAATCAACACTGACAATCAAGAAGTAGCTGGTAGCTAATGAGTGGCAGATTACCCAGCAGTTTCACATTTTAACAAAGGGCTCTAGCACAGTTTAAATTCAGTTCTTGAATCTTATCAGACAGATGCAATAGAAAATCAGTAATTAGTTTCAATCAATTAAGGTAGCTGTAACTGAGGAATCTAAATTATAGACTCCAGATTATAAACTGATATATTATTTTAAATAGAAATGTTAGAGTAATACTTTTTTAAACAAACGTTTTGATAAATAAGCAAAATGTGCCATTTGTTTTGTTAAAAAAGGTGTCTATATTGGTGACCTTTCAGAGACTTATTTTTTTAGGAAAATAAACAGATTTTTGCAATAGCTTACAGTACCATTGTAAAGCAGTTTGGCCAAATGTGTTGGTTCAGTTGATGCACAGCCCCCTTAATATAGTTACCAAGGGATTATTTCAGTTCTTACTTTTTCTTTGCACATTGGCCCAGTTCCTGCAAAATCATGTGCCTACTTGATTTACTCACATGAGCCTTCATATTGTAGGAAAAAGGGTTTGTTCTTTCTGAAGTTGCTCAGCGTGCACTACATAAAGCTAGCAAGTCCAAATAATGTAAAAAAGTTAGTAGTTTTCACATGTGATAGTACTAGTGTTGAGAGCCTGCAATTTGCCTCAAATTAGTAAGAATACTTTTTTTTTTTTTTTTTTTAGAGGTAAGAACACTCCTTTTCTCTGAGTAACATTACCGGATTGCTTATGTGGACAGTTATGCAAGTGCGTATGTGTATGTGTGTATATCGTTACGTTTATGCTTAAAGGAACTGAGGCAGTGCTAGGAACAATCCTTCCGTGGAATGGAGTAACAATTTCAGTGGAAATATAACGAACAAGAGGATTAGAAGATGCAAACATGAATCGTTTTAACTTTGCTTTCATGTATTTTAAATGGAGCCTATAATCCTGATAGAAATTCTTCCTTGAGTTGTGAAACAGTGGGCTCTACTCATAAAGCAACCTGAAATTTCTTGGATGCAAAGTGTATTTTTTCACTTTGTGTAGAATGTGATTTATATAACATCTCAGCTGACATGATCTGACATGTTTTTATAAATTCCTTTGCAAGGCAAAAATGCCTCTAGTTGCAATTTATAATAATGAGACTGTCTACTGTAAAGGAACTGATTACAGTGAAGGTATAAGAAGCATGTTTGCCTTTCAAAGCCATTAACCTCTCCTAGCTCCTAGAGTGCACAAGCCTGTGTTCTGCAGTGATATTTTCTGCAGGTATACAAAATCCATCTGTTTCTCCAAACATAATTTTGTGGGTGCTTTACCAAAGATAATTGGATGGTATTTTTGACTAGACTTCAGCCAATCAGGTAAAATAATATGCCTGGCAGATAGAAGTGAAAAATACAACAACACTCAATGTATAATTACATAAATATTCGCGTGAAATCTTTTCCATGATATGTAAAATAGTGAAGGGTAAATTGTCTGTGTCTCGAGGCTGAAAGCAGTGTTACGATAGTACCCAGTCATCTGCTGCTGAGTTACATTACAGAAGGACTGCGCCAGATCCTGAAGTGGGAAGCTGCTTGTTCAGTTGTTTTGGGAGATAGGTAATGGAAGAGCAGGCAAGGGCAAACCTTCACATAGATTCACGCTAAAGAAATACTAAGAAATAATGCAAATGTTCCTGCTTCCTCTTACTAACTAGTCCTAGAAAGATGCTGCAATCATTTGTTGAAATCCTTTTTGCCTCGGAGCTGCCTCTGCTCAGCCGGCGCTGCTGGGACAGTTGCTCTGCTCGAGCTCCGTGGATGTACCGCTTTGTCCAGAAATAAGTGTAGCAAGTTGCAGGGCTTGCAAGGAAACATTGTGAAGATCTTGTCCCTGGAGAGCTTAGTGAAAAATTCCTTTTGAAGATCCCAGAGCTGAGAAAATCCCGGCTCTGCAGAGCCTCCACCAGAAGCTGTCCTAGGGTAAGACAGAGCAAGGAGTTGCCAAGGCAGGGAAGGACTTCAAAGACTGTTCAAGCCAGGGGCAAAAGTTTGACCTAATTCTTATGCCACACAGAGTAGCTCACTCAAATCCACTGCAGTCCATCTACCTCAGATGTCCAGGGTCTGCTTGTTGCAATAACTCCTTCAAAAATGTCCCCACTTTTCTGGAATCTGGCAGGAAACATGTGGTTGCAGGACTGGTTACAAGTGAGAAAAGTCCGGGATTTGGCCCGAGGAGAGGGCCCTGAACCACAGCACAGGAGGAGCCCTCCCGCCTTCCCCTTCTTGTCCTCCCTGTCCGCCTGCTCCCAGTGCTCCAGTCCTCTTGGACACCTCGCTGTCACTGTCGCGGCAGCAGGAAAAGTGCAGAGCTTTCTATCGGGTCAGCGAGTTGAATCAGATACAGAAGAACCCAAGGGTCAAGGAAAGGGCTTGAAACCGTGGCGCTTTGAACAGTTAGGGGAAACAGAGCACAAGATTTCCGTCCTTTCAGCCTCTCTGAGCAGTTAAATCCTCTCTGTAGTTCATAAAAGCACAGCCTAAGAGCTCTGGGTGAGACCCGAGACTCCTTGGTAAAGCCTCTTGACTCTTTTGAGGCCAGGATTTCACTGCCTGTTTTATCTTTGATTTATGTGCATTGGCAGCAGGGAGCAGACCTGAGAAATATGGTTTCACAGGATGTGATAGATACTTTGAATCCAACTTGAGAGAATTTGCTGAAAAAAATATGTCAAAGAATCTATTTACTAAAATAAATATAAAAATTAATTATGAGTCAATGAAATATTTTCCCACCATGATTTGTGCTCCTGCCAGCCCAACATACTTAGCATAGAACAATTAGTAAATAACTCTGTGATTTAGTCACTGAAATAAATTGTTCCTAGCCATCTTGATTAATTTACTGATTACTGAACATAAATATGCAGATCATTGCTGAATGTAAAATTACAGGAACTGAAATGATTACATTAAGGGTGAATGCTGCAAATACTGAGCACAAAGGGAAAATAGTCTTACTTGGGGGACAGTTCTGTAAAATATATCTCAGAATAAAAACAAATCCTTGAAGGTAGGGACAAGTGCTAAAAATACAATGTTAACATGAAGTCTGATGCAACTTTTTTCTCAGGAGAATGGTGATGGTTAGGGGCTGTTTGCAGCTGATGCCTGTACAGTGGATGGGGAAAGGGCTTTGCTGTCCTGCTCCTGCTTTCACGTCTGTGATACATCAACTGCATCCTGCACCTTCACCATAGTGTCAGGAAAGGAAGGGCTGCATCAGCAGGCAGCTAAATTGTTCTTCCATCCCCAGGAGTGCTCTGTGCAGGCCATAAGGTATCAAAAAGGAGCAGGGGATGCCTAATAACTTGCTATGGAGATTTTCATTGTCATGACCACCAGGCTGATGACGTTTATGGGCACAGAACATGTACACAGGAGGAGGAATTTTCTTATCTGGAATGCCTGTTGATCATTTAGTTCTGTGCTATGCTGATATGTAACAGGTACGAACGTAACAAATATGTAATTTTAGAAGCTGGGGAATGGGGAACATGCATTTTGAGGAAAGCAAAAGTTGATAATTTCTACAGAGGAGTAGAAAACATACTGCTTGTCAGAGATCCAGGCTACAGCAGTGTACCTCACGAACAAGTCTATCAAGGTTTATGTAGATAGTTTTATTTTAAAGATATTGAAAATGAGATAACATTCAGACTCATTATTGAATATTTACTTAACTTCTGCCACATGATCTCGTTTCTTTCCTTCTTACTCTAAATTAGGTCATTATAATCAGATTGTGTCTTATAAACAAATGTCTTTCTGTTTATATATGATTATAAAACAAACTTGGAGGGTAAGGGCTATAATTTTGATGCAGATAAAATTTATATGCCCCCTTGAAACCTATATGGAAATGGGTTTGTCACACTCCAACTGAGAGGATATAAATCAACACCACAGAACCGGTCCAGGGTTGTCAGGGTTCCCAGGAGTGTTCCAGCACTGTAAAGACATTTGCAGGTCAGAAATGAGGTTAATTGACAGGGATGTGTGTGAGGACAGAAAAAAACTTGCACAGCGCTTGTCGGGAGGTACAGCTGTCATTTCTTTACTTGACCACTAGTATTTGTCAAATAAATACAGCAGAGCTTCATTGCAGGGAATGAGGGGGAAAAAGAAAAAAAGAAAAAAAAATGTTGGAAGAGTCATCTTAGGACAACAGCATTGTTGGGAAAGAGCTGTGTTTTTTGTTTCTGATCCAAGATACAAATATGAGCACACCTACTACACACAACCTGCAATCTGGCTTCTCCCTCCTGCCAATACAAAGCACTGACTCCTTGCCGGAGCAGAGGGTTGCAGAGCAGCGTTGGGGCTACGTTTTCCTGAAACATTCTTCAAGTACGTAGCTTCTGTGGGTGAGCCTGGTGTTGCATTGTGACAATAGCTTCAGACTTCTGGGCATATCAGATTTTAAGTGCCTTTTTCTACCTTTTTCCTTTTTTCATAATAACCAATTTTGGGCAAAGCGTATGCTGCTATGACAGCCTGTTCTTCTGTTATAATATCTGATAATAATGCCTACAGT
>JAVCKT010025083.1:0-14343 GCA_032273925.1 Rhynchotus rufescens | reverse complement strand
CCTTTGCCTATGGATTTCCCTCTTTTCTTATGGGCTTTGACTCCCACTGATGCAAGGGCTAGATGTGCTGATAACCGCTTAAATTCATCGATGGCTTTGGGGGAATGTGAAATTTAAACTAAATTTTAAATGACTGCTTGTGCATACTTTGTTTCCATCAAAAAACCTGAGAAGCACTTGTCTAAGATTGTTTTCTGCATAGCCAAGCCACATTGCATCTGAAATTACCAGTGCCTCTTGCAGAGCTTTTGTATGAAGTAGCATCCTGATTCATAATTTATGTGAGCTATAACTAAAATACACCCAGGATATGGATCTTGGGCAATAAAGCTCGCCTCCAAGTGCGTGTGTCTGAGGGATCTGTCTCTCACAACAGCGCTGGCTTCTTATGCTGGGGCCCTAAGCATGAGTCCTAAGGCAGGAGAGCCATAGTGGTGTTCTGCTGTGACTGCATCACCCACTGCCTCATATCTCCAAAATGCTGCACCCGCGCCTTCAGGATCCGGACTTGACCCCAATAAGCTCCTGAGCAATATTACCACCAGAAATGCACTTCTTCCTCCAAGACAGCATTTCTTTTCCACTTGTCGTTTCTCTCCTCTCTGAGTGCCGTTCCCTAAGGGTACATAACTGAGTTTTATAATGAAGCACCTCTCACCCAGCACATATTAAATAAATTTCAGTTGCCCTTTATTACACAATAATGATAGTAAGATTTAATTACCTCTGCACCCAATGGAGACATGAATTTTAACCAACATGACTAAGCTTCCCAGTAGTGTAATTGGTGGTGTCTGCAGTTGAGGGTCATTTCCAGTGCATCACTGGGTGCTGACAGAAAAATCCTTCCCAAGGTGTATGGATCCCAAACTGAGACTGAGGCTGAACTGAGAGACTAAGACAAGTAGCCAGCAGTTGATGTGTGGAAACCAATTAAACCATGACACTTAGTATGGCCTCGGATCCACGTGAGAGGCAGAAAAAGAGGGAAACTGTGAGAAAATCCAAGAGCTGAGCATGATCAGTCAGGCCAGTCTTTGGGGGCTCTGTGCTTCTGGGTTTTCCCTTCATTTCTACTGTCATTTTCCATAATTCACGTAAGTATTTTTTTTCAGAGTTCATATTTTTTTCTAGGAAAAAAAAAAAGAAAAAAGACTAAATGCATTCTTTGAGTGGCTCTGTTTTCAGGACTCTGTGACAGGTCTGTTTTGATTTGCACTGAATACTATGTCACTAAGCTATATCCCATGAACTGACACTTCATGCTGTGGTTTTTTTTTTTCGTGCTAAGAGGAGTTGTCCAAAAGCACAGAAATGGGGAGTCCTGGGCACTGCAGAGTCAGGCCAAATAACTCACATTCAAGTCCTTCTCAAGCAGACACGGTCCTTCTGTGGCTGTGGTCTCTTGATATGGTGGAAAGGAGCAGTGAGGCTAGGTCGACTTCTAGACTCTGTGTATGAGAGCATAAGGTCATGAATCACCTCTGTCTCTCAAGGTGCAATTTAACTTTTTTGTGTATTTTGTTTTGTTTTTCTCTTTCTTTTTTCTCTTTTTTTTCCCCAGATCAGTCTCCACAATTTTGCAGGTACTGGTATAATGCAAACTTATGTAAGATCTGTTCCATATCTTTCAGACAATATCATTTTCTTGTCCCACTCACCAAAATATGATCCAAATAGGTTGAGTTTAGATTTTCTCATTCCTAGCTCTCCTGTTTGCCCTCTCTTAGTGTCCTTCTTCCACTCTCCTCCCCCTCCATTCTGCCTTGCTACTGCTTTTGTCTCCTTTGTCAACATTTGTCCTGGTGCTTTGTTGCCAGGGGTTTCTATGCCTTTTGTTTGCCTTAGTTTTGCTGAGTGTCTTGGGATGATGTGTGGCCACCAGCTGACTTGTCCCTGTAGGGTTCCCAAGGCCCTGAAATGCCACTGCACCTTTGGGGTGCTCCTCCCAGCTTTCACCTTTGAAGTGTCTGTATGCCAGCAGTCGCAGGTCATGCTTGGTTGCTGTTCTTCACAACACTCCCCCACAAGATCCTCAAAGGATTTTCCAAAAAGATAAAATCAGCTTGTTGTAACAACACACAGCAGGACACGGTCAAGAGGAGAGTATTGACAGGACTGTGTCATATTTTTGCTCGCATGTTCCAAAGGATGGGAGTGTTGGTCTGAAATAGCCTTCCTCTCTGGCTTGTGGGTTTCCCACTTGGAAACCTGTCTTGCCCTGAACTTCTTTTCTCAGCAAGTCTTGGAAGGAGTCAGGGAGGCTGTTTTAAAGCCTACGCTCAAGTTTGTAACTCATGATTCAGACCTTTCTATTTAGCACCAAATTTCATTTCCTCTGTTTCCAATTTCTGCTCTTGGGAAAGAAAATTTTCTCTTTTGTTTTCTTCCTCAGGTGTTTTGCTCACCTTTCAAAATTGAATTATATTTAATTAGACAATATAGCAATGTACTAGGCAAAAAGAAGCACAAAGTACTGAAAAGACTCTGTGTTTGTCACATGCTGTCATTTATTTTCTCCCTCCGTATTTGAGGAGACAGAATTTTCCTGGCTGCCAAAAGTCATGCAATGGCACCCATCACCCTAAACTTACTGCTGTCTTCACTGCCTCCATAAAATGCCAGGAACCACTGGCTGGAATGTTTTCATGTTCATTTATGAGTCATTGATCTGAACGGATCCAGATGGAGTTCAAGCAGGGCGGGATCAGGGAAGCCAGGAGATGTCTCCAGAAGGAGTCACCGATTCAGTACCTAGCTTTAGAGAGCTCCTCTAGTTGGGAGGCAGTGGGAAGGATCCATGTGGTGGAAGCAGAGCTGGAATACAAAGCCCAGCTGTCATGTCCATGTTCCCATATCTTGCCCACCCCAGCTGTATTCCAGGATCCCATTGCAGCCCCGATGCACTGCTCAAAACTGCTGGTGCCTCCGTTCATGAATGAAGGAGCTGCTGGTGTATAGCTAAAAATCCCTAATGTATTAAAACAGGGGTAATGCCCAGTAATTTCCTGGGCCTGCAACTGCTGGGTAATTGCACTTGAACTTCTGAAGCAATCCTGAAAGTAATGAGATAACAGCCACCCCACGGATTATAATAACGGTCTTGATTCAGAAACAGCTTATCCCTGGCTAATTGCTGCATAATTAATGACACAAGAACTTGTGGTGGTCTGGATAATCATGTGGTCAATTCCATCTCAGCTCTTGTGTGTGCAAAAAGGCAAGCAGACGTATGGCTACATGAGCAGAAAGAGCCATGTCTAACACTCCCCACAGGCTCTTGGACCCCAAAAGCTTGATTTTGAAGGAAGTATGGTAGTGTCACTAAAGCCTCAGTTGCTCGAAATCAGCAAGATCCATGCAAAAGTCTCCCCTCGGACAGCAGATCCCAAGACTCTGGGGACATCCTTAGCCCTGCTCACTTTCCCATTGCAGTGATATCTGTAGCTGTCACTCTGCAGTATTGAGAGGATCAAGCTTGTCATATGTTCTTGGAATGTGTTTCTGACCTGTGTAACATGCTTTTCACCAAATCCGTGCAATTCAGAGGATCTAGCTGGTCCTGTTTTGTACTGTGTGCTGCAGGCAGAGGACCAGGGTGTTCTGGAAGAAACACAATGCAGGAGGCAGGATGGGAGGAAAACTGTAGATGGACAGCAAATAAAAACCTTTGAGCTGAGCAGGATCCACCAGACCTGCAGGAACCCTACAGAGAACAAGCCAAAGAAATATTGGTTGGGGGATGCAGCATTGCAGGGAAAGTATCTAACTCTCTGCAGGCACTGGGATCTACTCCATCCATGCTCTTTTGTGAAGGTCCTGATCTTTCCTTTAAAGACCTCAGATCCTAAGTGCAGTAATATGAAACCGTAACAGGAGAATCATGGGAAAGATAAGGAGATGACTCTCTCCGACACTCCTGCATGATGAAAAAGGAAAAAATTGGGGTCTGAAAAGCTTTTTCTAGTTCTAATAAAGATTTGGAAGTGGTTTTAAGGTTCAGGTTTTTTCCTTGGTGGTATCACTATTTTCCAACTGAAAATTACATTCACTTCTCTGGCAGCTCAGTTTCAGCAAGCAAATGGATAGATAGAAAGGCAGGAAAAAACAGGCTGAGCAACACGGTTGTGCTCGGGGTCCTGTAGCAGTAGCAAATGCAGGGCTTTGCCCCCTGCTTCAGCATTTAGACACCACTCTTCTGGAGCAGCAGTACTGGCCAGCATCACTGAGTGAGGACAGACACTTTGATGTGAGGCTGCAGTAGGAGAATAGAGACCACTTGTATTACTTGTAGGAAATTCATGGTTTTATTTATCTTTCAGGAAATGTCAGTCTGGAATTGCACTGGGTTGATGGAATGTGTTCGTCCTGGCTCTGCATGGACAGCCTAGATAAATTGCTTGTCCTTTGTGTCCAGGCTCACATTGCAGAATGATGGCATCGAGGCTCTGTTCATCTGTAATTTTAGCTTAGACTGGGACCCCTTCAGCACAAAGCTTTCTGTGGCTCTGCAAAACCATGATTATTCACTGAGCCAAAAAGATCTTCCAGCCTGAAGACAGAAGAAAGAAGTCAAGAAAAAAAACCTCCCAAGAGACTCTCTGATTAACGACTTCTTAATTTGAAAGACTAAATATTGAGGGACAGAATGAATTCTGTAGAAGATAAAAGACTAATAAAATCACAGATTTTATGACAGAGGCAGCATTTTTACCCCATTCATCTCGGTGGAGATCTGAATTTCCTAGTGGGCAAGTCCACAACTTGACTCCCACAATAGGGATCCCCTGTTGTCCAAGGACACCCATCCTGCTCCCCAGAGCATGCGTGGTCCCAAGGCCAACTATTGTGGTTTTAAAGCTCTTGGGCTTGGCTGAGCCAGACTGCCATGAGTGTTTCTAAAAGGCCATCTGAAATTCCTGGTTTCATTGCACTGTCCAAATTCCATGTTATTTGCGTGCTCTCATAATGAGGGCACTGGGTTCCTCTGAGCTCGCTCCTTTTGACCCTCTTCAGTTTGTGAAGGCATTTTTAGGATGGCTGCTCTTTTTCCAGGCAGGTTTCTCACAGTTTAGTGGTGCATTTGGCCCATATTTGCTTGCAACGATGAGGAGCGTTCATAGAACTGTGAAATTGTCATTTCTAGTGAAAGGGGATGTGCTAGATCCGAGCTGAACCCCGACTGCAGGAAAGTGTCTCCAGCATCGTTCCTGACTGGAACTGTCCTGTTTCTATGGAAGGAGGTCAAACTGGCCCTAGTCATTAGAAATCCAGCTGTGCCCACATCGTTTTTCTCCCATCCACCTACAAGGTGTTGAGGGCTGGGACTGAGGTCTCCACAGGGCTCCACTGCAGCAGGTGGAGAGGACAGACCATGGCAGGACTTCCAAAGGAGGGTAGTTCAACCCCAAAACTCGAGGGCGCCCTAGAAACTCACCAATGGACCCACTGTGCTCATGTACCTACAGAAAGCCAAAGAGCATCACAGAGTTTTAAATCATTTATGGTTTCAGGAGCAGCAAAACTGAACAATTTTGTTCTGAGCACTGCAATTTTCAATTGAAAATAGCTATTCAGCAGCAGCCCATCAAAAAAACTGCTGTTTTCAATTGTTTTCCATAGTTTTTGTGACTGTTCTTACGGAAATGTACATCACAGTGGTTTCCAAGCAAAAACACATTCAATAAATATTCTGAAAATTTACTGTAAGCTGTTTATTAGAAATGACATATGCTCTCTTTGTGGACTGGTGGTATTTAAGTCTTAAAAACTTACAGCACAGTATTTCCGTTTTCTCATCTTTTAATTTTATCTGAGTTTTTGGCTATTGACACGAATGAATTTCAGAGAGGAAGTGATGGTGGAAAGCTGTTTCTTGGTTCACTGTGCACAACTGTCTCACTTGTACAGTAGTCAGTGCTGGGAGGACTCACCTGAGAGATGGGTCAGAGCCCTTAGTGCACCTGCCATCTCTCCTTGCCATGACCAATCCACCTCTGTAATCCACCTCTGTAATTTTACTGTCACCCCATGACCACAATCCTCCCTACGTATGTCAAAAATGCAAAGTCCCTGAGGAGTTATTGGTAAAGAGCCCCTGACTCAACTGCAGCAGCTTCAGGCCGTGGCAGCTGAAGGCATCTTCTGAAATTGCAACTTGAGATAATCACGCCACAATGGTATACGGAGCTTAATATTAGCCTGTCAGTCTGTGCAGCTTATAAAGAGAGGTCACCCTGCATGGGAGGATATGTAGCTTGGAGAATTTTTTTTTATGAAAAAAATTGAAAGGTTTAAAGAATCTGACTGCAGCTTCCCAGAGCACTCTTGGACATGCTTCAGTGTTGTTATTGACACCTGACCTCCAAATAGTTTGTTGGATTTTTTCCTTAGGGCAAACATGCACATGTTTGCATGGCTCAGGTGACTAAACAGGCCAAAATCGCAACCCTCTGCAGGACAGCATTGGCATGGCCTGAATTACAGAAGGCCACAACAGAGGAAGCAGGCCCATGGAGGGGCTCTCAAATGTTCCCTGATATAAATACTTCTAACGGCAATTTTATTTTGTTCATTTGCCAAAAGTGCCTATTTTGCATGGGAAGAGAAGCCTTGAAAATGTGTTTGTGTCCATCTATGTGTCTGACTTTCTTCTTTGTATTCCTGCAGTCCTCTCTCTCTCCCCAAGCTGACCATCATGTTCACGAAGAGGGAATGTACAAAGCGCCCACCTCAGAAATGGAAATGGGAGCAATAGGATACCTGAGCTTTATTTTTTGTCCATGTAGTACAACAGCATCTTCCTGAGTTAGCCAATCAACATTTTGCACTGAGAATACCAAATAAACTCCCTCTTACTATTTTCAATGTCATGGTACACAGAAAAATCAGCGAGTTTCTTAGTGGATTCATCTCTATGAAAGGCATGTCTTATACTCCGGAGAAGAAGCCATTCTTAAGGTGCCTGGCATGTTGGGGCTTCAACAAGGTCACTGTCTTGTGTGATCAGGCTTGAATCTGGAGAGGTTAAATGTTGTCTCCCAAGACTCTTGATCACATCAAAATTCCGTATCACTGCAGGGTAGAGGTGCCAATTTCCTTGGGTTCTGCTTTGTGCCTTGAAAGGCATGTCTGGAAAGTCTACATGTGACCATTCATAACCTGGTTATCCATAGCCTCTCTCAAGAGGAGAGTAACTGGCAGCTGCTAATTAAATATCAAACCTTGTAAGTAGAGTATGCACCGCACTAAGCTCTGCATCTTACTCATTTGGGCAGCAGGATACTTGTGGAGTGTTTCATCCAGATGCAAAATTAAGCCCTGTGGAATAAAAGCTTCCTTTAGTAGTTTCCTGCAGGGCTGATTATGCTGGCACTTTGTCTTTGCATCCGTATAATGCACGTACGGCTGGGGAAGGGAGTAGTTCCAACCTTCTGTGAATTCTGGTGCATTTGGTGAGGCCTCTCCGTCAGGAACGGGAGGAAGGCCAGTGTGAAAGAGGACATCCCGACCTGCTGAGAGGTGCAGCCATCTCTGAACAGTGGCCCAACGCTAGATAAGAAACCTTCAGATTTCTTTACCTATACCAATGGTCATGTAGATTTAAGACTAGGAATAAGCCTATTTGCAAATCCTGCAGTCTGTAAGCGCAGACTGAGCATGGTACCCTTGGACTTGACTCTGGGGTATGCAGGACTCTTCAGGGAGTTCCAACACTTATCTTGCTTGTGGATACCGTGCTCTTCACCGTGCTAGATTTTTCCCAGCTTGGCCTAAACCCGGTGCTACATCCCCCCTCCTGCTAGCTGCATACGGTGCTGGTACTCCCGTTCCCATTACAGGAATGGTGCTTGTAATGGTGCAATGGTGCATTCCCATTACAGGAATGGTGCCTGCCTGAATATGGACTGCAGAGCATTTGCCGTGGGCCCATCTCCCTTAGCCTGCTCCTGGGGATTAGCTCCTGCTGCTGCTTCTCTGATTCATTGGGGCCCTCTGGACTTGCCTTGGTGCAGCGGGGAGGAGCATTTCGCCTGAAGACTTATTTTTACTGTATCAGCTTAATAAAAAGCAGAACCTGCTTCTTTTATGTGAAGGCCTGAAATCTTTGATTCATCCTTTGCTGCCTGACTCTCAGGGTAAAGCTGTGTGATTGTCTAGCTTTTCATTATTTTATCTCTCCAGATTTTATTTCTCATTCCAGTATGAATCTCTAAATTACACTCTTTGGACAATAAATGTCAGTGGAAGCCTGTCCTCTTTTTACAGTTTTTTATGCTCCTCCTGCATCTAGATAGAGCTCATTTGTGAGCACTTTTTCAGGGGACATTGTCCCTGTTGTTTTGAATTCCTTCTTTTCCTTGTCAATTTTTGGAGGTTGATCCCCACAAGGCAAACGGGGGCTTTTATTTCAGAAGCATAATCTACATCCTTGGCAATGGCATTTTCACCATTTTCTTGGTTCTCATAGCTCCAGAACAGTCACCTCACTCCACCATCAGCAAGAACTTCCTTCCTCAAGGTCAAGGGTAGAACATCCAGGGTTGATGTCTCCCAAGGCAGTGCCAGTTTCCCGGCACTGAGGTTAGTTAGCTCTTCCTCCCATTCCCAATTTGACACTTGAAACAGGCTGAAGAAGCTGCACCCAAGAAATGCCTCTAAAAGGAATTCAGGCCGTTTGCTCAGAGAGCAGTACTTATGTTATAGGCAAGGCAAAGTGGGCCTGAACATTGACTTACTAGACTAGCGTGCTGAAGCCAAGAAGAAACACTGATACAGAAATACAAGGAAGTGCTGCAGTCCTCATAAAGTGCTCAAGATGGAAGATGGGCTTGGATTAGTTTTTTTCCATATTTTTTTAATCGTAGGTGACAAGAAGATAGTAAATGTGTAGAGGTGCTTCTGTGAACCATCATAGAGAGATGGAGATCCCCTTTGAAACACCTGGATGTGATGTTTTATCATTTCTGAGCTCTGAAATTGGCAGCATCTTGCTGAGAGAAGTGCATCTTCATTTAAATGCACACATCCAGCTCTTTCTGGAGCATCTTTGTGTCCAGTACGAAGGGTAGGTCAAAGCTTGGCCATTTTCATGCTATGAGCACCTCACTCTCCAGCTCTGGCCGCATCAGCCCTGGGCTCTACCCTGTGGAACAGTAATGTTGGCTGACCCTCTCAGGAGAGAAGTGTGAGGAGCACAGGAGGAACAATGAGGCTTCCCTGCTGGAGGGCCAATATCCTGCTGACCGTAGCTGTAACTTCAGACCAGATCTTACTCTGATACGTAAGTAAAAGGCTGGGGAGAGTTGCCAAAGGAAGCTACAAAAATTTTGATTTTTTTTTTCAGACAGAGATTATACATGATCCACAGGGAAATCCTTCAGTCATCGCCTTATTTTTTTTTTCCTTTTCCTTTTTTCCTCTTTTCTTCTGGAATCATCTTTAATTCCTGTGCAGAGGGACACATCCATGTTCACATCAGATGAACTGGCCTAGCTCTCCTGTGGTTTCAGCTCTGGTTCCTGTCCCAGCCAAAGGGATCTGTGACCTGGTGTGAGGGTGAAGGCAACATCAGCCCCACACGGATGGTTGTAGGAAACCTCCTTTTAGCAGGTATGCTGGCTTATATCAATGCATAACACTGGTGGATCTAGGCTTAGCAGTGCTGCTACGTCCTTGTAGTGACAAGGAGGATGTGTGACGGAGGGAGGGAGGATTCAGGCTTTGGGAGAGACCATCGGAACTACCCAGCCCGACCTCTTGCTGAATACAGACCACAGAAGCCCGCCTAGTGATTGATGCTGTACTCACACCTCCACCAAACTGGGGAGCAAGAAGAGACTTTTCAAAGACAGCCAATTTACAAAAGCCAATTAACAGGAAATGTACTGCGCCCTTTGGCAGCCCCCTCCAATGGTCAACTGCCCCCACTGTTACATACTTGCTCCTTATGCTCAGCTGGATTTTTCAGGCTCTGCATTTTAGCCATCTGCTCTTGTTTGGCTTTTTTTTCCTCCTGATTTTAAACACCTCACTCTCAGAAATCTCTTCCTCAAGAGCCTGTCTAAGATCATCTCACTTTTTTTACCATCTTTCAGAGCAGCTCAGCTGAAAGATTGAACTGAATGAGTCACTGGATTTTTCTGAGCCTAGCATGCGTTGAAAAATGCATAAAGAATTGGTAGTCAGGTATGCAATAGTAATAACCTTCGCTTCCAGCTCAGTGCTCCAGCCAGATGGGGAGATCATGAGCCACTTCCATGTTTTTTAGGTCCCAGTGGTGCTTCTGCTTTCTGCTCCTCGTCCTGCTGCCCTGTCCTGGTGACAAACTCGATCCAGGTGCACAGACCTGGTGTAGCTCAGTCTAGACTGCCTCAATGTGCTGGGAGCTGTGCTGCTTGTTTTACGAGCAATTGCTTTATCATTACTATTACTGTTATTATTTTCTCTTTCAGATCAGTGAGAGACAGTGGGCAGCACTGGGCTTAAAGAAGATTCCCAGGGGAAATTCTTTCTTTGAGGGAGAGAACAGTTTATACCGTAAAGGTTAATCCAGAGGTTGACTCAACAGCCACCAGGGGTACCTGAATCTATCAGTTAGCTGTCTCAGAGATGTCAGCGATTTCCTTGCACTGTCCCATGGATGGTATGTATTGCACGTTCCCAAAATCTGACAGTTGTTCCTCAAAGGCCTACATTGCAGGTGCTGGCTGGACTGTCACATTCAGGACATTTAGCCAAAATCTGCCTCATAAGCTTGGATCTATCTAACAGGCTCCCAGCACCCAGTGTCCAACCACCCTCCTCTCCATTTCCTCAAAGGTCCTGCCAGAGCCCACTCAGATCCAACAGCACAGGGATGAAGATGCAAGGAACATAGTTCAGGTGAGGCCTGGAGTGCAGGTTTCCTCTTCTCAGGCAAACGCACAAACCACATATTGGATTCAGCATCATACACTTGGGGATATCCCCTCTCCTCCTCTAAGGTTTATGAGAAGGAACTAAGTAGGCTGAGGTACCCAGCTTCTCACAGGGCAACAGCAAGAGAAATCCAAATGGAAAATGATGCCAAAGTACAGGACAGCGATTGGACACTAGTTTTCACTGCTTCTTACTATGGTAAGAGAATATGCTTTCCCACTCCCTAGTTTGTGTCATACAAAAAAATCCGTTAGCAAACTAACACTCTCCTTCCGCCCAACTCCAGTATGTAGAAATACAGTACAGTGTCTCAAGAGGGAATTTCACCTCATCCCAAAGAGTTCAATATTGAATTGTCCAAGGTCGTTAGATCTAGAAGCCAAGTAATACTTCTGTCAAGCAACAACTGGCAGACAGGCTACAGCAATCTTCATTGTAAGCAATCTATTCCTGCAGAAGGGAGATGCACTGCTGAAGTGCCATTGGCCGTGGGACATAGTGATGTCTTCCTGGTTTTTGTCACCTTTGGAAAAGCATAGTGATGTTCCTGTCTCCACTTAATCAGCATTACACTGGCTCTGTCCTAGAGAGCTATACCTTCTGGCTGAGCAGAGCAGAAAATTGACCTAAGCCAATGTTCCTCTGCTGTTCTCTTTCTCAGTGAAAGGTGCATGGGGACTTGGAAGAGGTGGTGCCAACTAGTTGAGCATTTGCTTCTATGTTGCATCAGACATGAATTATGAATTTTCATTTTCAAGCATTTGAGTCCCACACCTTCACCTTTTAAGTGTCAAACAATTAGCAAGTTCCCATGTGAGGGTGAAAGCATATGGGATAACAAATGTGCACACTTTGTGCTATGCGAAAAGCACTGTATTTGTCATCTTAAATGCTGCTTAGTGTTTGCAAGATGCTCTGATGTGCCAGGGGTTATGCGCTGACAAAAATACTGTTTGAGATGGGATGTGCATGTCTCCCTGTGACCTCTGTATCAGCTCTGGCCATGGGCCGTATTATCCAGCAGACCTAGCAAATGCAAGGGGCAAGTCACGGGACAGGCAACACATTTTTTGCCCCACAAAATCTAAGTTGTTCTCCCCTTCAGGGGGAGAGGAAAGTCAGTGAAGACTCCTTTCTCCCAAAGGAAGACTACAGTTTATATCACCATCAGAGCATTTATGGTGGAGCTTCTCTGTTCCAAGCAACTTTCCTCATCTTGCAGAGCAAGAACTTTCATGCAATAGGGTGGTGCTTCACCAGAAATTATCAGGGTTTTGGTGAGGTGACAGAAAGCAAAAGATGTCTTAGAGATCATAAAGGTCACTATATAGATGCTTGTTGCAACTCGGAAAGCCGCTGATCTATTAAAAAAAAAAAAAAAAAAAAAAAAAAAAAGCCAGAAGTAAGGACTCATCTATAGGCACAAAGTGAGAAGAGAAAGGTAGTTTATAAGCTTTTTTTATTTCTGTTCCATCTGGCCTAGTCACTCTGAATTCCTCCTCTTTCAAACATACTTATTCTAGTTTATATTCTAATAAAACCTAGATTTGGCATTTAAAAGCCCTTTGGTCTTTTGAGAGAGTTCACTGTAAGAAAAAGATCTCTCAGCTCTGCCTGACTCAAGGTCCCCATTTCAGAAGCCTACGTGTCCTGCAGAAACAATGGGGCAATATCCTGCTGCAGTGCAGGCAGCTACAGGCTTTCCAGGGGGCTTCCTTGCTGGAGGAGGTCTGGAAAGGACGGGGAGGGAGAAGGCAGAGAGAGCTGTGCAGATGTAGCTGCCTAGCACAGAATGAAGCAGGAGAGGGAGGGTGAGGAAGAAGCAGCCGGGAGTTCAACGTCTTGGGTTATGAGGGCTCTGGGAGGCTGCTCTGGCTCAGATTACCTTCTTGATTACTGTACTGTATTCTCATCAGAAGAGAAGAGGGTTTGATCAAAGGAAGATTACCTCCAAACGGGAAGAGGAGGTTTCATTAGAGAGGCTTAGATGATGTGAAGTAACTTAACTCATCTTCTGCACAGCTCACCTTAACCCTTCCAGGAGGATTGCTCTCCAGTCCTGACTATTTCAGCAGGCAGCTCTAAACACAGGCAGATATCTCTGAAGGAAATCCTCAGACTTACACATGCTCCATGGACCTCAGTCCCAAATGCCTGGCCCTATCTTGCAAAAAGTGTACAGAAGTTGCAAGCAGGGTCAAGTAACCTGGAAGGAATAAAAGGATATTGTCTGAGAGTGCTGGGATGGGGCCATGTGAAAATACTAAACCCTGGCAAGGAGTCAAAGACAGCAAGAAGGGCTTCTTTAATGACTGAAGGAAGATTACAGCAAACATTGACCTGCTGCTAAATGGGGAAGGGGCCCTACTGATAAAAATTACAGAAAAGGGAGAGAGAGTGAAGGCCGCCTTTGCTTCACTGGTAAAGTGAAAAATGCTCATTTGATTTGCTAGTACTCCTAGCTAGCACTCCTGCTCACACAGCAACAGTAGAAGACAAGCTTGCTCCTCTCTCTGTCTTTTATTTATCACTGGTGAGGTCAATAAACCTCACTTATAGGTGAGGTTTAAAGAAGCATGGGCTGACCTTTGCTTTAGCCATGGTAGAAATCTGGCCTACTGTTATAATGAAGTATATTCATATGGGAAGTTTCATCTGCATGTGAGGAAGAACTTCTTTACTGTGAGGGTGGCAGAGCCCTGGCCCAGGCTGCCCAGGGAGGCTGTGGAGTCTCCTTCTCTGGAGGTCTTCCATACCTGCCTGGATGCCACCCTGTGCTACATGCTCTGGGTGTCCCTGCCTGAGCAGGGGGGTTGGACTGGGTGATCTCTGGAGGTCCCTTCCAACCTTGAACATTCTGTGCTTCCTCTTCGGGAAGGGAGGTAGGGTGCAGTGGTTCATGAGGCCCACAAGATCCCCAAGGGAAGGGCTCTGGCGCCAAGGAACGCTGTGTAGAGCAGCAGAACGGCGGCAGGAGCCGCTGAGCAGCAAAGCGAGGGGAGCAGGAGGCAGCCCCAGCCCGCACTGCTGAGAGGGCAGCGCCGAGACCCCGACCCAGGGCTCTGGCCCGGCCGGGGCGGCACTAGGACAGAACTAGGACGGAAGGCGGCAATTTAAAAGCCCTGAAACTGCCCCTTGAGCCCAGCTCTGGAGGGGAAGGGCTCTGGAGCCGGGCCTCGAGCCGGGCAGCCTTACCTAGAGGAGCAAACGGCGGCAAAGGCCGCCAAGGAGGAGAGCGAGGGGAGCGAGAGGCGGCCCCAGCCCCCACTGCCGAGCGACGGCACCGCGACCCGGCCCGAGGGCGGCTCCGACCCGGCCCGGGGGCGGCTCCGACCCCGCGGCGGCACCGCGGCCCGGCCCGAGGGCGGCTCCGACCCGGCCCAGGGGCGGCTCCGACCCCGCGGTGGCACCGCGGCCCGGCCC
>JAVCKT010025081.1:0-21952 GCA_032273925.1 Rhynchotus rufescens | reverse complement strand
CTTGAAAAGAAGTTAAGTATAAGAATAAAAGTGATATTGATAGTACTGTATATTAGGTAGAGACACTTAATATCGAAAAAGATTATAAGAGGTGAAGAAAAAGATGAGTGATACAAGCAGCAACACTAAATACTATAATAATACTATAATAACAATACTAAAGGTATTCAGTCATCTAGATTATACTAACAGTCTTTGACTTCCACTTCATGAGACATTATAGACAGTATACATATCCTTTTAGCTTAATAATACTCAATCAGTCAACAAAAGATAAGATGGTTTATACTTGAATGCTCTGGGGAAAACACCTTAGAATTTTTGTTGTTGATGACAGTTTTTTTTTTTCCAGTTTTTTTCAGATCAGTGAAAAGTAAAGCAAATAAATGCTCTAGGTATCTGTTTGTCATCTAAGAGAAAGAGTCACAAATTTCCTGGTAAGAACATATAACTAATGTACCTTTTGTGAACAATATGCACATGCTTTTAAGTGCCAATCTCATCATTATCAACATGATTCTGTTGTCAAAACACAGTCCCCTGGAGCCGTCTGAAGTGCCCTAGAAAATATGACACATTTCCAGTAGCTGACAGGTAGGATGCAACTCTATAGGAGAGCTGTTTTTGGGATGGCTCACAGAGACTGGATGTGATTCTCTGGAATGTGAAAATTACCACCAGATGTCCATGTGTTGGTAAGCAATCAAGCCCTGTCTGTCATGATGCTATCAGCAAACTGTCTCCTTGTAAAAGTTTTGTTCTCCTTCTTCAAGGTAATATTTCAAATAAAACATGCAGTCCAAGCTGTCACTTTTTGGCATGGTATATGGGCAGTCAGAGCTCTCTTCCATACACAGAGAAGTCGTCTTTTCCTCCACTTGCAGTTGTGAGCATGAAAAATACAGGACTGCAACAGGAAATAGGCCACCAATTTTATGTGAATATTTGCAGTAACCAGGTGGTTTGTAGCAGGCCACTGAAAGTGTTTCATAGTTTTGCTGTTCGGGGCTGGGCTTAAACTGGAACAAGTCTAACTTAAAATATAGGCAACAAATCTATAGCAAATCAGTTACTATTTTTTTTTTTCCTCAGAAAGATATAATGATATAATCTGCAGCAGAGGCTACAGCAAGAGATGATGAAAGAATAACTTTTCCTGCAGGAGTTCTCTGTGCCCTGGGAATTTTAACACACAGCTCCAGTGTTCACTTCAGACAAACATTTATCTTACTCAGGAATCATTTAGTCCTGTTTTAGTTTGAAGAATATACTTTCTGCACTGGAAGTTCAAGATGCATTGGAAGTTCAAGATAAGTACATAAAATAAGTAAAACCATTTGCCATCGTCATTCATAGGATGAAACCTGAATGAAAGTTCTGAAAATAAGCAAAATATCCCTTGTGCAAAATAACTAGTGAAAAAAAAGCTAAGCGTGATATTTATAGTGAAAGACTACTGTAAAATACTTGGAGAAATGCAGAATTGATATTATGAAAAGGATATCCTTGAACTTTTTTTTTTTAATCTATTTAAAATTCATAAGTCATTAATGAACACTAAAAGAGTAGACACTATTAATTGCAATGAAACCTACTTGTGGGGAAAATGCTTAGTAGCATATTACTCATCATGGAAGTCAGCCAGCCAGCTGTTCATTTTGCCAACAGATGTTCATTTTTTCAGTCTTGCTAATCTTGCAACTCATTTTCCTCCAAAGTCTCATGACAAAATCCGTGAGAATCATACTTCTTTCCCAGAGGCATATGAAGGATGAAGGAATTGATAGTGTTTAATTAGAGAGAAAAATAATAGAGACTGTATTGTAGTAGATAGAAATGTTTTCCTATTGTATAGTTTGGTTTGGGACACTCTTTCAAGAGATTCACTTATGTTCATATTTCTCAAAAAGTGATCAAAAACAAAAAAAAAGACAAAAAAGGCAAAAACGCATTTTATTCATTGAAAATGATACAATGAACAAAAATACACACACAATTACAGAAATGGCTTTATGTCAGAAGGATTATATCAGAAGACTTTTGATCACGTTTTTAATAAGCACTCAGATCACTTGTACATATTCCAATGATACCTCGGTCACACAGGGCCAAACATATTTAGTCAACATGTGTGACTTTCCAAGTTATTCAAATTAAATATGTAACCAACCAGATGCTGTTGAATAACAGTCTGTATTGAGATGAATCTTTGATAAGAATGCACATTTCCAAATTAAAATAAGCAATAATGATAATAATAATAGTGCGCACTACTTAGATCTTTCCCGTACATATATTCTTTTCTTCTACTTTTCTTTCCCTAGAGAAAACTTTTAAGAGCTACACAGATATTTTCTTTTGGAAATCTGCTGACTCTTTCTGTCCTAAATTTGCCATTACGCAGCTTCTATGAGCTTGTCAAATCCCTAGACTGAGCAGTAATTTTCTAATTCCTTCCACCTTTTAAAATCTACGCTTTCCATATGGTAGGTAGTCCTGAAATTAACAGAGTCAGGTAAATGGCAATTCATACTCCAGTCTCAACCGGGTTTTTAATGTTCAGATAGGCTACAAATCAGCACAAAGGAACTGCACCAGATCATAAAAATATGACTTGACTACAAATCATGTATTTCTTTTATATTAGCAATTTTTCCTCCGAAAACTATTCGTTCTACCTCTCTCAAAAAAAAAAAAAAAATCAATTTAGCAGTTGTCCATATTGACATAACCCGTTTTAATACAGGATACATAAAGCTGCTATAGTAATAGAAGTGCTAACAGTATAGACTATGAGCACCAAGACTCTTGAAACAATTCAGCTGAAGTGGCTTCAGTCTGGAAACAATATATTGTGTTCATACAGATTTAAGTCTGTTTTATTTCCAGATCTGAATCCATGGGTATATAGTAATCAATTAAGCACTTTATGTCCGTGGTTAATTTGACATCTAGTTTGAACGAAATAGAACAGGGACTTTAATGAAGAGTGTGCTCCTGTCACCAGATTCTCGACAGATTTGTGGATCAATTTATTTCTTTCTATTTCAGGCCATTGAAGAAAGCACTGCTTTCATTTCTTCTTAAAGTTCCATGTATTTGGGAGAATCCTTTGTCACTCTGTTACAGTCAGAAAATTCTTGAGTTTATTTAGAAAAGGAGAACATCTTATTTATTTGTCCAGACACAGCCTGAGGAAAAAATTCTAAAGTAATACATACTTATATAATACCATGCATCTTTAAGTTAAAAGTCTTCTAGGGTATCCTAAATAAGGATACATATTGATAGGATATGTATAGAAGGCAAAATCTCTAAATTTAAACTCTTACTAAGGAAAATGTGTAATTTTTCTTTTATGAACGTAATGCTCAGATGGTTGGGGAAGAATTTTCCTACATTACAGACACTTTAGAAACTGCCATTTACATGTATTTATATACTATATACCATATACTATATTAGGATTTATGAAAATAATACTACTTGATTGGATTCATTTAGAAAACTTACAGTCATCTAGTCAATATCTTAGCTTTTCAAAAGGCAGCATGCTTTCACTGATAATTCCTTGGGAGAACAACAAAAATAAAAAGCCTAATTACTTTAAACTGTTCATTTGGCTATATATAAACAGCTTGTCATAGTAATTATATAATCTGGTTATTGTCTCCAAATTCCAGACAAAATCAGAGTCCTAAGGTGAAAAGTACTGCATACAGATGTCAAATTCAGAGCTAAGTATCAGAGTGAGTAATGACACATCAGCAGAAATGTGTACCTTCAAACCCAACAACCAATAAAAAAGGAATTTAGCTCCATAAGATGCATATGCAGCCCATTTCCCAGTTTAACCAACCACCAAATATACTGTTCATTTTGCTCAAGGAGAAATGATTCTTCTGCAGTCTTGAGAAGAACTGACAAGAAAAGTAAATTCAATTGCTACTCAGATACAGTTCTTCTAGTTCCCTTTTCTAACTGCATTAGCATATTTTCTGAGCAATGAAACCAGTCCCCAAAATATCTGTTTTTAAAACCACCAGATCATAAGCTGTTGGAGAGGAAAATTCATTCTGCTGGGATGATGGGAGCTATTGAGACTGCAGAAGGAATATATCATATTTTCTATTTCATATATTTTACTCCATATTTCATATTTATAGACAATATTAGGCTCTGCTATTTCATTAGAGAGGCTTGTTCAAAAAAAAGTGATTTTTTTTTAACTTCTGGTACAATTAATCTTGATGTCTCGTTAAAAGAAATCCCATTTTCTAGTACACTTGTCCAAACTGTGTAATCATCAAGATTGCCTATGGTTACAAACATCATAACCACTGTGATTTTTTCTCTAAGTCATTCTCTTGTCCTTCTCTTACACTAACCCGTGATGGCAGCATGTGTTCCCACCCACCACGGCTTTGCAGCTTCTTCCCAGTGAGCTCCTGCATGCCTGGCACAAGTGATGGTCTCTCACACCTCGCGTGTATCACAGCAGACCCAAGAGCAGAAGGGAGAAGCCGCCCTGTGCAGCTCTGCCGGGGTCTGTGCCTCTTAGACGCAGCCCACTTCTCGGCAGCAGAACCACACCAGCACCTTTGTGTTGTGCCTGGCTCTACAAGTGACACCAGGGCTGGTGCTCGTAACCGTGGGACGCTGCAGATTGCTTAAGAATACAGCAAGGGTTTGTGCTGATCTCTGTAAATGGTAGTTGCTCAGTGGTGTATGGGTCGGGCAGTTACCAGGGCTGGTGACAAGGCTGGCACGCAGAGCACACGTGGATGGATGCGCTCCATCTTCCAGCTGCAGACCTATTTTTTACTCTAAAGGAGATGACTGCTCAAAGAAAGGCTTCCTGCTTTAACATGGCTAGAAAAAACACTGTTGTGTCTGGATTCAGCCTCCACTGAAATTTTCCAAATTGTTTAGTCTGAAATAGGTATATGTCCTATAAGAATTTAGTCTAAATAGTGGTAAATTTGACAGAGTGACAGGGAACTGAAAACAGTTCTCTTAGTGATAAGTGTTAAGCAGTGATAACAAAAGGTAATGCTACAAGTTGTGCGGGTAGAAGAGAGGATGAATATGTCATAACAGAGGCTTGGATCCTGCAAACATGCACACAAGAATTCTCATTGAAGGCTGTGAAACTAATGGGGTGTATGAAGCTATTCAATTAAATGTTTGAGGGATTGGAGCGTGGACTTTTGAACTGTGTGAACTCTCATTACAATAAGTAGCAGAATTGCCAGATTCTAAAGTTCTGGAGACATAGTTGAAGACCAAAACCATATACTGAGGGCATTTAAATTATTTCAGTAGTAAATATGTGTTGATTATGTGCTACAGTTTTTTTTCTGTACGCTCAGTTTACCTCTATAAAATCCCTGTCTAAATACATTGGTCATGTGTCTGCTTGATTATTTGGCCAGTCAAAAATATGAAACAATATTGGTCCTGAATTTAGGAAACGTGACTTGATGCTTAATTTATTTATTCTACTGAAAGGAACTAATTAGGTGGCTCATAATGTATGTATTTAAAATACAGATGTAAAACATCTGAATTCCATAAGCCTGGACTAAAGTTCTAAAATAGTAGTTGGCTCAGAACAATGTCCCTTGCCCAGGAAACAAACAACACAGGGAAGGGATGTGTCAAAACCCGTCAGTCCCGTGTTGGTGCAAAGCCAGGAGAACTGGCAGATTTCAGGTTGAATTGAATGCCCAGCGTGGCTGAGCACTGCAGCCTTGTCTGTGACAGGGTATTACATTTTGAATTGAGGGCCTTTGCTTAAAACAGGGAAGGTTCTGGTCTTTCTGTAGATGGCAGTCCCAGAAATAGGGTGTAGGGAACAGGAGTAATGGCAGTCCCAGAAATAGGGTGTGGGGAACAGGAGTAGACAAGGTAGATGTAGACATGGCCCAATGCAAACATGATTTTACAAAACAAATCATTACTAGAATATAAATGTGAATATCTGTGCAGTACATTCACAGCTGGGAAAGGATCTACTTTGACACCTCTTCCTTCAGGAGATTAAGACCTGACACTCGATACATGGAGTTCAAATCCACTTCATTTTTATCCATAAAATAGCAAAAGTTTTCTCACGGGCTTGACACAGTCCCTGAGCAGAAATAACCCAGATTAAACAAATTCACTCATTCAAAATATCGTCAGTTATTTTCTGCTTGCTTGTCAAGCTGCACATTGAGCAGCAAGCACCTATTGAAAGGTGTAGGAATTCCCTTCAAGTACCTTTGCTCCATGGAGCATTTTCTGTTCTCGCAGAATCCTGGAGAAGCTGCTCAAAGTTAATGCAGCGCGTTGAGCTCTGCGGGTTGGGACAGGCAGGCTGAGGCCCAAGAGTCATCTGCTGCTGCTGACCGGGCAAATAAGCGCAATGGAAATCTGAAAATGCCCGTTCCTGATACACACAGCCATGTGGAAGTGACATGCTAAAAACAGTAGAAGGCAAAACTGAAGCACAGCTGAATGGAAAGGGAGAAAAGAGAAGGCAGTGCTGGTCCATACACTGCCAAGAGGGCGGCCTTCCTCACAGGCGCGCAGCTTCCGAGAAGCCCTCAGCCCTCCCTGCAGGCCCGTTCGTTGGGTTGTTTGCAAGTCTTTGCAAGATTTTCCTCCCTCAGGTGATGGTGTCGTTTCCAGCTTGCAGCGTGCCATGCAGAGCTGCTCTTGCTGCAGCTCCGCTTGAGCTGAAGGAGCTGCCTGAGCATCGCCTATGACTCCATTAGCACCCACTCTCTTTGTAAATGGGAATGGATTCATGTATTGCAGAATGAAGGCATCCGTTGCAAATAAAGATAAAAGTTTTTATATAGGTGTGAAGATAAAAGCATTTGTATTTGGTATTCTTCACAAATTTTGGTGATTTAAGAGGAAAAACCCTCAGTGATCACTTGTAGAAAAAAATAACATAATTACATGTATGCTAAAATTTCTAGCTACTGAACATCCCCTTGAATGTTATTTAGATGCTGAGGAAAGTGATCTTCAAGGCTATATTTCATCTTTGGCTGTATTTCTTTTACCTACAGAAAGTAAATTTTCACTGCCTTTTCTCAATAAGCTTTTTGTTGTCTTCTATGTAGAACAGTTCATTAAGCTATGATATAGAGTGCCTGTTTGGAAACAAATGGTCCTTTTGGATTGAGCAATAGTAATGTCTGTGGATGAGAGGTGAGCTTATAACATTTCGCTGGTTGTGAGAATCAGTTTTGCATTACTGGGCAATTTATAGTTCTGTATGAAACCTCGGAGTTGATTGTTTTATTATATTCCAGGGTAAGTTTTTCACCCATTTCAGTTCAAGTAACATTCTCACAGAATACAGGTTTTGTACTGATATGATGTTTCCTAGCTGTAGGCATGGCCTATCCCTACTACTGGCTGTAATTTACTTTTTGGTCTCTGTCGCCTTGAGCTTGCCTTCTGACTAGTTTGTTGAATGATGTGCTAATCCATTATATTTTTCAGACAAGTGTATCGACCAGTATAAACAGACTGGAGGGCACAAACCTAAATGAAAGCTATACTTCCTTGAATCATTTAAAAAGCTCCTGCAGTGGTGGCAGTGCAAAATAACTTCTCTCTGTACATTAAGTGTAAAGGGAAAATCTCAATAAATAAAATAAAGATTGGGGGGAGAGGGAGGGATATGGAGGCTTTGTCGACACATTATGCTGCTTTTTTTTTCACGTGGGTATATTTAGCTATACAAGGAAGGAACAGATAATGTTAGTCTGCCACTTGAGAATGTGCTTCTAGATGATAAATTTGAAACTGAGCCCCAAGCCCTGCATTACTTGCCATTTTCCATTGTCCAGACACTCTCACAACGCATGATACATGATTGAAGTCATGTACTGTATTGGAACATTTTTATACAAATAAAGGATGGAGAATAACCTCGCTGTGGAACTGGCAGGACTAAGGATAAAAGATGCAGCCTTCTGATCTTTTCCTCAGTAGAGGATGGTAGGCAAGCATTGCAGAATCCAATCCCTGGTCAAGAAAAATATCCTCAGGTAATTTATCTTAAAAAGAAGTATCAGGAGAGTGGGTCACTTCTCAGTTTGTGCAGCCAGAGCCAGATACTCAGGTTTGTACAAGTCAAAAACTGGATTAAAATTACAATAGCAAAAAGAAACTTTTGGCCGGTAATTCAAATCTAATCTGTGCACACAAGTGATATTACAGCAAATTATGTTTTTCAATTAAAATTGCAACTCTGCAAAACTGTAGTAATTCCGTAATAACAAGGAAAGGGATCATTTTTCCTTCAAGGCACATTTGATTCGCGTCACATTTGGAAATAATTAAGCTACAAATTACTAGAATTTGCACAGACATAACTGTGACAAACTTTAAAAAAAAAAAAAAAAATCCCATATCTCTCCTAAAATGGAAGATTCCTAGGAACAAAAGCCCTGTTTTTCTCTTAAAGGGAATCTCTTAAACTTTTCCCTTTGGGGTTTTGTTTGTTTGTTTTATTTTGTTTTGTTTGGCTTCAGTAAAGTGACAGCATAACTGTCAGATTTCCACTTTAATAAATCACCTTCAAGGTCCCCATGCTTTTTATATTGTAGTTTGAACCTTCTTAATTCCGATGAAAGCTACTATCAGGAGAACTGTAATTCTCAGCAATCATTCAGCCATCATATAGATTTAAGAGGGCTTCAAAGATCTGCTGAGAATACTGGCAGGTGTGCACTCTTTCCAAATATGGGTATTATTATTTTAATTAATTACTGTCCCTTGGTGGCAGAGTTAGTTAAAAAAGAGCCTTAACTTTCTACTCTTTTCTACCCAACCCTGGAAGCATTTTAATCCATTCACGCCTCCAAACTGAGGTAGTCATCCTTCATATCAAAATATCTGCACCGTATCAAGATCAAAGCTGTCCAAACTTGACTTTACATCTGCACAGATGGCTATAAACATGACACCGGGATATTACTTTGGCTTCACTTGACAGACCTGAAAATTGTCTATGCAGACCTATCTAGGATTTGTATAAAAACTTATTCTTAAGTTCATTGTTTATGAATATATCAAAGAGCATAAAATTAATAGCTATCTATGTCAGTTTGACGAAAAATGTGTTACTTGCCTCATTTTAGTGTTTCACTGAAAATTGCTGAGCAGGAATTGATTGCTATACAGCAGGAGGAAGGGATTGCTTGTGGCTTTTTCTGCAAATTTTAAGCATTGTGAAACAATGTATTCATAGGTAGTGCAGGCAGTAAATAATACGCACCCCCATAAAAACAGGGGCTTTTTCAGGAGGTGCTTGGGCTAATAAATGTTGGTTTTGGAAAAATGAAAATTAAAAAAGGCCAGGGTACAGCGGAAGTCTTTATTTGGGGGAATATGACTTGAAGCACGAGGTGCAGCTAGCAGCATTTCCTTCAGGTAACTGAAACATTTGCATAGGGCTTTGCTGTGTTCATAAATTCCAAGCAGCATAAATATTGATAGACCGTGCTCAGCTTCCAACGTAGCTTCGGCTGGGTTTAGTCTCCATCACGGAAGGGAAGGAGCGGCGGCGTGCACTGTTTAAGGGCACGTTTCCTTCTCCGCTCTGCTTTCTGCAGCGATTGTTATTCAGGCCTTTCCTCCCCGTCTCCCGCGCTCCCGTCGCATGGAAGCGAGCGCGCGCACGCGCGCTTCCCTCCATCCCGTTGCACAACATATTCCAAAGGTGCAGCGTCCTGCTTCGGAGCGGCGCGCAAGGTGTGCTGCAGCAACCGGTTCCTCGGGGGAGACTGGCGGAGGATTGTGAAGGCGCAGTGGTTGCATGGGCTTGGTGGAGTGTTTCGCATGGTTGTGAGGCAGCTTGAGTGGGCTTAATACAGAAATAACCTCAATAACGTGGTTGAGTCTAATTGAGGGGAAAAAACGCTCTCAAATCAGGAATACAAAATCTGGTCTGTAAAGTAAAGAAGGTAAAATGTTTCAAGTGATGAAGGCAGTTAAATGGTTAATTGTATTTGAGAAATAAAAAGACTCTATATGCTGCAATATCTTCTTGCTACTATGTATATTCAGCGAAGAAATATTGCCCTTACTGCATTATTATTAATGAAAAGACTGGATCTACGTTTTGGGGGCCTGAGAAGTGGTAAAAGACACTGAAAAATGGAGAGTCAAATTAAGTTTTGTTCCTCGCAGAACACTGCATACTCATGAGAAGTGATTTTGTTGTTGTTTTAGGGTAAATAGAATGAATTATATTACAGTCGTGCTTTGTGGCAGATGGGTAATAAAGTCTTCAGCAGAACAAACCTGCCCTGTTCAGTGTGCCGAGTGCTGCTAAACAAATAATCAGTCAGATCAGCCGTGCATATGGGGTTGGCCAAGAGGAATTGAGAATTACTGTTTGCAGCACAAAAGCGTCTAGTTCGAATTAGAACAGAAAGTAAACTGGAGGATTGTAGAGTTGCTGTTTGGCTTATGTAGATGACTTATTTATCTATTTGGTTTTTAAAAGCAAGAAGATATTGTGTCTCTTAGAAGAAATCTGCAGATTTCTGTAGACCAAAAGAATTATAACCTAAATCAAAAATGCTGGCTTATCAGTTATTAAAGAGTACAATCCACAGAATATCTGTGGTTCCAGTTCAATATCAACTGTTACACTCCAGTGTATAGTATTTTTTAAAGACATTTCTGAAAATTTCTCAGAGATGTTCCAGTTCTCCTCTAGAGATGCAGATGTATTTTTCCGGTTGTACCTTAATCCCAAATGTTAAAGCCCTCTGTGTCTTTCAGAATTATTTCCCTGCTTCTCTAACCAGTGTCTGCTCAGTTTTGGCTCGGTGTTGATAGTAAGCAGTCTCTCGCAGGGCCTAAAAAAAACGTACATTAAGGCTGCACCAAGGACTTTCTGAAAACAGTGTCGGCCCTCAGTGCGTGAGATCAAGAGCAGATGATCAATATCAAAAGGATGAAGTGGGAAGAAAACAGTGACATGAGGTAATGTAAAATCCCACTAATGTAGAATAAACATCTGGAGTATCAGAGAACTTCCTCTTTTTTTTTTTATTTCATTTGTATAGAGGATATTTACATTGCTGCCTGTAACAGTAGAAGGGTAGAAGGTACAAAAGGACAGATAGATGTAGGACATCCAAGCTCCCTATTTAAAAACTTCCAGCTTCAAGACACAAATGGTATTAAAACACAGAAAAGCTTTGTTTATGTGTTTGTCTTATCTAGCAAATACTTTAAATATTTTGGAAAAAAAACATTGGGAGGCGAAGAGCTGTTGCTAATATGGGATAAGTATCTCAAAAACAAATAAGTATGAAGTAAAGTCACAGAATGATATGTAATTCTTACGCAAACTAAGCAGAACTTCTGGAAATAGAGGATATTCCAAAATGAGGAATATTCAGCAAAATATGAAAATCCTCCTAAAAGAGACGACTGCATACTGGGGCCATAAGACAAATAAGAAATGTGGAGACATTAGCTGTGATTGGGAATTCAAGTAACAAGCAGTGTTTAAAGTTTTCATAAGAATTTGAATTGCAAAGAAGTTCAGCCTGTCTGTTGCGGCTGCAGAGCATATTTTGTCAATGCACAATTTGGGTAGAAGAGCTTTTTTTCCTTTTTTGGTGGTAGAAGTAGAACCAAGCTGTTTCTTCAGATGGATTTAGGGGCATTCATAAGTGATGCTGAAATAATTTTGCGGCTTAGAATTGAATATCAGTCCTCCCTGAAAGACCTAGCAAATTATTATCACACTTGAAGACAAAATGCTGCATGTATTTCCATCCTGTTATACTTTCCATTTATCCTGACTCAAAAATTAAAACTGTGGCTTACCTAGCTAACCGCACGGTGTTCTTCTCAAAAGGATGTATTTGAGTTTGGATAGAACTTCACTCCATGATGGTACCCAGAACACTGTTGTTCACAGCGGAGAATAGTTAGGATGCTATGACATATTCTCCATGGTCTGTTTTTCCAGCGGTTTGGGTTCACGCATTGTAAGTCTGGATGTTTGCCAGAGGACAAGATGATGGAAAAGAAGGCCATCAGTTTCAAGGGGAAGTGTAAGCTGCTGCTTTGGATCTTACTGTCTGCTTGGCTCTTTCTCTCTTCTCTTGTCTTGACAAACACTAGAGGAGGGCTGCCTGGCTCAAGATCTGATGTTCAAGACCTCAGCGCTCAGGCTAAATAACCTTTAATAGCTCTGCCTCTCAAAGTCAGAATATTGATTGGGGAAAGTCTGAATAAAGCACTTCAGCACAGGACTGAGCAGAGAGCATCTGTGATTGAAAACAAGTGCTCTTGTTTGTTCTTTCATGGGAACTAACCAACAAGAGATTTCATTGCCCAGGCATCAAATCGGCATTCCTGCCTTCCAACCCCTCTGCCAGTTTAGTGGGTGGGTTACATCCTGCAATGTGTTCTAGCCACTCAAATGAAAATCTATGTCATTTTGGTATTAGTTGAGCATCCTTATTTAATGGTCGTGTCTTAAGGCACAGTTGACCAGTGCCTGTGTTTTCTATTGTATACAAGGAAAAGAGCATTTGTGGTTCATCTTTCTGGAAGATATTTCATTCTGTCCCTCAACCTTTGCCTAGAGCAGCAAAAAGACATAATAGATGTACCTTCTAAAAATTACTTAGCTAGGAGAGATCTTGAACCTTCAGTAATCTCTGAAAAAAAATTCTTTTTCTTAAAAATTGCAGTTTCAGAGATCAAGAAGTTTTAAGCAGAAGTCACTGAAACATTTTGTTTACCACCATTCCAACATGAAAACCATGAAGTATAAACTTGGCAACAGTCGTCATGCTTACCTCGTATATCAGATATTGACACTAATGCTGAAATAACAGTCCCACCATAGAAGTAGGTGATTTTTTTTGCCTCTGAAGCTCATTACCTCAGAGAAACACTTCTCATTCATTGCCAAGGTCAAGTCCTCACCCCGTGGACCTATTAGATCATTCCTTGCCTTCATTTCTGAATTCTTCAAACACATGCCAAAACACAGACATGAGTGGCAGAAACAACCAATCCTGTGTTTTGGGGAATAGGTCCAAGTAAGGTGAATGGAGCTCTTAGCCAGGAATTGTACTCTTGGCACTACTCAGTAACTAAATGGCTTAAATTTGTCACACTCTGAGAGCTGTTTACCTGTCAGTGTAGACAGAAGGCAAAAAGAGTTTAACCCAAGTGGAGCAGGTACCTCTGCTTCTAAGAATGTGGATGCTGCTCAAGATGCTTGGGAATGGTGATTCTGGTGGCATGGGCTGCTCACTGTGAAGGAACATCCTGAAACTTGGCCCTCAGCAGCCAGCTGTGTCACCAACTGCTGCTAGACATGCTGGGTCAGTCTGTATAGGCACAGCCTGGTACCTGAAGATTATATCAGTATCAAGATAATTATCAAATGTAAATGCCTCCAGATTTAGGATCCTGCATACAGAATCAGGAGTAGCATAAATGACTGTTTCTTTGCTCTTAGATTTCTGTAGTTTCCCTTCATTCTTCTATTTTTGAGCCTTAGCTTTCCTAGCATGAGGTGAAAGAAATGGATAAACCATGTTTGGTTATGAATCTCTAGAAGTTTGGGTGTTTAAAATTCTTTCAGAATTTTTTTTTCCCCTGCTGGTAGCTTCTTATTAATTCTTGCAATTATATTTCTAAAAGCTCTAAAGTGCTCGCAGATTCTAAACAATCTTCACTGGGGTTCTTAATACGTGATATTTATATTTGTTCTTTTTGGGGGGAGGAAGTAGTAAAAGTTCTTTTGTGTAACATAATTGCTTATGCCTAAGATTTATTATAGAACAGAGGAGATATTGTGTAAATGAAGGAAATCTGAGAGGAAATTACTCCATTTTCCTGGTGTCTTTGTTCTTTCTATAGGCAGGGCAAGAAGGGATGGAAAGGCTCAAATGCCTTCAGAAGGGCCCCCCATTCTGCCACAAATTCTGCAAAGCTGCTAACATCTCTGCCTTGGCAAAGAATAGAGAAATCATTTACAAATCTGAACAAATCCTTTATGGCTAGAATGTCTGTGGAGATTTTGTGAGATACAGCAGGCACAAAATTGAGAGCTCTTTATTTTGACTAGGAGTATCTCAACAGAAGCAAACTAACATGTCTTGTTGCTTTATCACTTGAAAAGGGCCCATCTTTTGCTTCAGGGCAGGATAGTTCAGGAATCAGAGACAATTCAAAGCACAAGAGAACTTGTTCTGGACTCCGAATGTGTCTGTTTTATTAAACAAGCCTTTGTACAGTCCCACATAATTTCTCTGCCACCAGAGAAATTTTCTTACTTTTCTTACAAATTATTTGTCTTAGTTGAGTGTGTTCTCAGAAAGTAGAGGCTTTTCTCAATCATATAATTAGTATTTTAAAAATAAATCCTGTTTTTTAGTGGTTTAGGAAGTGAGAGAAATATAATCCACATTTTTCTAATTATGAGGGCACTGTAAAATGCCTCTATAAAGCAGACCTGCTTTGCAAATTAGAAGTAGCATTCAACTCTCATGCTGCTTTAAGGTGGTTTCCATTTCTCTAGAATGGGCTTATGGCAGCTGAAATCAGTATAATATGAATGAATCTGTAGGACAGTCCTACTTTTCTGTAAATCTTGCAGACTTGGCTTTCTTTGGAAGTTGCACAGCACTGAGTTGTTACTTTCTAGCCTCCCTTGGTTGAGGCAGTTTGTGGCAATAGCTTACAAGTTTTTAAAATGCTGTGTTTGAAATGTTTTACTTCAGTTACTGTATCTAGATTTTGGTTAATTAATTTGATACTAGCAATCTCTAGCTGTTTAATGTGGCATTGTAATACTTCCACATATTGGTACTGGCAGTTTTCCTAGTTAACTGATAAAGTAGCGTAACCCAAAAGGTTACCAGTGCTCTTCTACATTTCAGAGCATTTTGCTAAACATATAAACCCTCTGTTCTATGATTTCATTCATTGAAATATAGGGATAATAAGTGATTAAAAATTGAAATGTTGAAGCGTCTGGGTAACTTAGACTAAAGGTTGGCTTTTTTAATATCCAAATTCCCTTTTGAGATACAACCTCAGGTCTTAAAAGAAATGACTTTCCTAGATTTCTTCCAATTATTCTCAGCATTCAATGACTCACATTATGAGGCCAGTGTGCTGATTTTGAGGCTTCCAGGGCACATTCCCCTGAGTGAAGTCAGGTAATTTTCTATAATCTAGGTATGTAGCTAGTTTCTTCTTTTTCTTTTTCCTTTTCCTTTTCCTTTTCCTTTTCCTTTTCCTTTTCCTTTTCCTTTTTCTTTTTCTTTTTCTTTTTCTTTTTCTTTTTTTTTCTTTTTCTTTTTCTTTTTTCCTTTTCCTTTTCCTTTTCCTTTTCCTTTTTCTCCTTTTCCTTTTCCTTTCCTTTTTCCTTTTTCCTTTTTCCTTTTTCCTTTTTCCTTTTTCCTTTTTCCATTTTTTTCTTTTTCCTTTTTCCCTTTCCTTTTTTCCTTTTTTTTTTTCTCTTCCTAAGTGGAGCTACATGTGCCATGTAACCAGTTTTAGCAGTTTTTCTTTTAGAACAAACTCCCTATTTTCCCTTGTCTCCTTGCAGCATGATGTTGCGCTGTCACTTTCTCACACTACAACATCCTGATATTTCAAGCAAATGTCATCACGTCATAACATTTTTTCAGCACAAATCACCATTGTGATGTGTGCAGTACTGCAAGCCATTGTTGCATATGGAATGTGAGTCCATTCGAGGAGAACCAGCATGATTTCATAACCTATGTGTTTCATAACTCAGAGTGTAAAATTAGATGTGCAAAACCACATAGGTAGCAGCAGCAGATGTTTTACTCGGTAACTGTGTGACTGAACTTTTAGCTATATACTGAAAATCTTTAATTCCCCTTATGTTCATATGGAAAGATTTCTGCCAAAGCAAACCAATATCTTGTGGAGCTTCATGGACATGTGAATTACCCATTACTGTGAACGTTTCCAGAAGACAACTTCAAACTGGTACTATGTTGTTATGAGAGAGGAAACAGGAATTCCTATCTAAAGATCTCTTCTGACTTCTGCTAAGGAACCATGTGGTGCCTTTCCCCCTCCAGAGAAGTCATCCATCCAGTGACACTTCTCTGTGGGAGAGCAGGACTCCTCACCATTAACAACTCCAGAGGATTTAATTTCAAGACAGGTGACTAAAGTCAGGAAAGCATTGGAGCACTTGCTATGCAAAAAGCACGTGGACTGACCTCCCGAGGCAGTTAAGAAAGGCAAAGTTGTCTGTAAACCATCTGCTTGTGAACTAATAACCAAGAACTTTGCCAAGTTAAAGTAATTATATTGTTCAAGGGATCACAGTGTTGACTAAAGAGAATATGCTAGAGCTACAGCTTGCCTAGTGCCTGGTGTCCTCCCCTGCCTGTCCTGAAGAAGAGAGTGACAAAAAAGAATTTTACCTGCATTTTTAGCATTTTGCACAAGGTAAATCCTTGTTGCCTTTCTAGGACAGTGGGACCCAGCAGTGCAAAGGAGAGTTAGACTTGGCGGACTAAAAGATTTTACCCTGAGGGAAAAAAAAAAAGTAAAAAAAAAAAAGAAGAAAGCTCTGTGATAGCAGCATATGTGCATGCCTTTTTCCCCAGAGCAGGATGATAAGTGTTAACTTTGTTATCTAATTCCACTTACTCAACTCTCCACCTACTTTGTCTAAGCTGCAATGCAAAATAATATTATGCCATAAACCATAGGATGCACAGATTATTATTGCTGTAACTGGTTCATCAGAGCAGCCATCAGACCCAAGTGTTGAACACTGTGAGAAAGTGTCAGCACACACTGCTGATAAGTCCAATACACTACATATGGAACTAGCAAAGAGAGGAAATTCTGCCTCGTTTAAAATCACATTATCCAGCCTGCCAACCTGTACTGGCTTTTGGCCTGTCACACAGACTAATAGACAGGAGCCTTGAAAAATACTAGTTGTGAGCCTGGGAAAGGGTGAGAGCCTCTTGCGTTTGACAAAAGCCAATTAAGAACAACTAAGTGCTTTATTGTGCCTCTTCCAAAAAGGCACATCTGCCATATTGCTTGAAGAACTCAATTGTCTTCCTAGTTGTCAAGCATCCACCAGCAAACACTAAAGAACTTGCCATTTTGAGGGCAAAATAATTAGGGAAGCAGTAACCTTCAGCAGCAGACGCTAGTGACAGGTGACATATGCCAATATCTTGGATGACTCACTGACAGGGTGCCAACTAGGGCAGGGTGCTAACAGATCTCATGGCATGTAAAGACATCTTCCTCAAAGCCATGGATACAAGCAAGATGCTTCTACTGCCAGATCTCTCTGCAGCTTTTGACAAAGTGTGGAAGATCCAGCTAATACATTTGTGTTGTACAGGGAGAATGGATGGCCTTTGCTGCTGTATCTCCTTCTGTAACATTTGGAGTATATAATAGGCTCTTGCCAGTCCCCTCTGCATTTCTTGTGTCATCATAAGCCAAGTATTAGTCCTAGCTTCAGTACTGAGTGAGATCCTTGGAAAAGGATAACAAGAAGCCTAAGTTGTGCTTCCCAGCAGCATATTGATTGCATTCCTATCTGTACCATAATTTTCAAATGATGCAGGGGTCAGCATCCCAAAAGAAACCTCTTAAATGAGGAGGCACTGGGGAAGGGCTCACTAAGTTAGACACTGGTATGGGCATATAGGACTAGAAGCGATATTTTGGATCATTTGGTCCTGCTATTTGTTATCTCTACAATCCTGTCCTCCATTTCCTTCTAAACTTAAACTCCACTTTGCAAGCAGTTTACCTCACTGCCTTGGAGGCTATTTCAAAACCACACTGCTCTGATGGCCTGGAACACAGGTCAAAAAGATGCTGGTCAGACAGCGGAAAGTTTGGAAGAATTAAGCAAAATGCTCTCTTTGTCTCTCAGCAAGAACTTAGAGCTCCCATTCCACACAGTGATCTGAAACAGCAGTATCCTGGCTGGCTTTGAATCAACAGGTTGCAGTCTTACCTGAATCTTTTATCTCAGCCTAGTAGGGAAGTGTGTTCTTTCTCTCACACAGTGACTTAATCCTGAAGTCTTCTTTCCATTACTTCCAAGCTAGATTATCTTCTGTGGATTTCTGTGTGTCCAAACACTTTTCCAACTGTCATCCATTGGACTACTCACTTTCTCCAACATTTCCAGCCCTTATCTGCTAACAGTTATTTAACAGTTATTGCTGCTAACAGCAAGCAAGGAATTAATCCCTGCTACATGAAAAGCTAAAATTTTTGATTTGTGAACAGTTGCAATTGTACTTAACTGCATACCTAACAGTGGATGAAGACTGAGGGTAAATATTTTAAACAAAGGAATTTTGCTGTTGAACAGCACTTGGAGGCGCACGAGGTCTAATCCCTTCCATTCTCAAAGCTTTCTGTTTTAAACAGTTTTTAGACTATATCACCATGATGGCACCCAAAATATTATAGAAGAATTCATCTTGATAACTTTATCTATCTACAGTATAAATGTTTCTGCCAAACATATTTGCTGTAGTCCATAGTCAATGAAGAGAATACTGCATTTTTAGAAGGATTCATATAACCTATTACTGGCATCTCTTAGGGTGATATGAATTGCACCTAGAAATAGGCATTTCCCTCCAGTGATCAGAAAAGGCTGCAGATGACATGCTTTGATTCCCAGATCTACTTCTGGCCAAGAGATTGGCATCCTGCTAGTCAAAGAAACCAAGCAGGAAAATCCTAATAGTCAAAGAAATCAACAAGATATTCTAAGCAGAATTTTCACTTGGATAAAAAAGATATGTAATAGCCTCTTGTATTATTACTATTTTTCTATAATGCTCTTAAATATTATGCCAAGCAGCTGTCAACAACCCTAGGATAGATGACATGGATAGCGCTATTAGCATCTGTGGAGTTATTTGTAATTTTTACTAGCAAAAAAAAAGAGACATAAATGGGGCCCTTAACTTCTTATTCTTGCTTTACTCACTGGCACTCTCTATGACCTTGTAAGAGTTGTTTTTATCTCATATTTTCCCAATATGTGAAATTAAGATGATCACACTCGCAAACTGCTATGAGGTCTAATTAGTAAGTGTAAAGCACCATGAAATCCTCTGATGAAAGATGCAGAATACATCTAGCAAGCTTAGGATAAAGAGGATTAAAGGAGGTTGTGTTAACACAACAAATGCTTGAGAAATGATGCTTAGGGGGAAGTGAACTGGCTCATATCTGCAGGTGGGGAAACGAGAATCAGCAGTCTGTAACAGTTGTTGGCAAACATCAAATCCAGTGACAGAATATGTCTACAAAGGAGATTTGGACAATGAAATCACCTAGCAATGTTCAAAAACAGGTGAATTACTGTAGTTTAGTAGGATAATCCTGGGCAAAACCCTTCCAATTTTATCCATGTGGAACTGAACTGACCTGATGGATCTTTTGCTATTTTTCTCATCACTATCTCCAAAATATTCACCAGTATAGTATTATAGTATTTTCATGCAAATGGATTAGTTTTCATACCATGAGCAGTACGCTATGTTGCTGTCTGAGGACATGTTGGTATTAGAAAACCTTTCACTCCAGCAGGTCATTGAATGGCATGCCCTTTTCCAGAAGTGCACAGGAGCTTCTAAACTGCATCATCTGCTAGTGAGAGTTGGGAGTGCCTTCAGTGGAATTGTCCCATCTTCAGATCATTGGGACTCCCATGTATCCGATTCCCATCTGCGTGCCATAAAACGTATTGCTCCCAACCAAGTCGATGGTCTTACTCTTCCATTATCACCAACCAGACACTGTAAACCATTCAGTCCATAACTATCAAAGTTCTCTTTCCTTTCTAACTCTCTTGCTTTATTCCTCCCTAGGCATCACTGTGGACAAATTTGGGCTGATCTACTTTGTGGATGGCACTATGATCAGGCGGATTGATCAGAATGGGATCATCTCAACTGTGTTGGGTTCCAATGACTTGACATCTGCTCGGCCTCTCAGCTGTGATTCTGTCATGGACATTTCTCAGGTAGCACAACTTTGGGGTATTTTTTGTTGATATTTTTGTTGTTGTTTTTTTGCTATTGTTCTTCTGCAGAAAGTAAGTCTGTGTATTCACCCCATTTGTGAGTCTGAGTGCATCCCCCAGTACATTTTGAAACAATTGACCAATTTCAGGGAAGTTTGTCAAAAGGAGTTCAAGGAGGATTACATTTCTGCATGGTTTGTAGCATGGAAATGACAGAGTTGAAAAGACAGATCCTAAAAAGAAAGCAAAAAAACATAAGTGATTTAACCCAGATCACATGAGGATCTCCCATAAGAAGAGACATTTTAGAGATGTGTTAGCCACAGAAGAAACAGCTTCCAAAACTCCTGATCAACCATGAGACACAAATCTCTGGGAAAACAGGTTTCATTAGACTCATTGCTTAGGACATGAGTTGTTTAAAATTAAAAGACCAGGCAGCAGTTTTCGTTTTAATGGGGATATATGACATGCTTTGTTATAACGACTTAGTGAACAGTAGATTTTTTTTTTTCTTTGCCAGTCATATCTCTCCCCATCCCCTCCCCGACCCCTATCCTAATTTGCCCAACATGATTTTGGGCCTGAATCAAATTAACATTTAGGAAACGCTGATTGGAGGCTGTGGTGCCAAAATTAGCAACAGTAGGAAGACAAGAATCTTGAATTGCATCAGATTGCAAATTGGTTGCAGCTACCATCATGCTGGGCTTTTAAGTCCTGCTGCTTAAAGGTGGAGGGGAAAAAAAAGGAGAGAAAAAGAAATGTCAGATTGGTGATTGCTTTACTTTTGGATGGTGCAGGAGGGAAATCTGTTACTGGCCAGCACTCAGTTTTGTGGGGCACCAGCCAAACTGTCAAATTGAGCCAGTTTAGAGATACTGGCTTTAAAACCTTCATGCCACCTGTTATTTGCCTGGCTAGAGGAATGTTGCCCTCTTCTGTGAAAATGCAGGCCATAGCTGGAGGGCTAAGTACTGTTATTCAGCCACAATAGATGTTAATGGGGTTTCCTTTTTGTAACTACCTAGATAATTTCCATGCTCCCATACAGAATCTGTTCTTCATGGGTTTTTTTCCCCTCTAATATGAAAAGACTATTTTTGCTCCTTTGCAGTTGGTTCCCACTGTCCACAATTTATGAACAAGCTGAAATTATGAGTTTTAAAGCTCTCTTGCCTTCTATGGAAGTAAATTTTTGCTAGTTAAAGGTCATCTTGTAGTACATCTCTCGTCTTATAGGCATATTCTTTTCTTTAGCTGAATTTCAAGGGCAGTTACCACAAGATTATTATGGATTTAAATTTCAAAAATTATTTTCTGGCAAGTTGTATAATTTATATGTGCTGAAGTCAGATTCTAACACTTCTGAAATGAGCTAAAATATATTAGGTACAGCTTCTTTATTTCACTTCTTAAAATGACAAGTGCCATTATTAAATTAACCAGTGTCATGATCGACTGAAAATCAATATTGTGGTGGACACATATATACACACAAAAGACAGGTAACTGAAAAACAAAACACAAACCCCAGCTTGGGAAGATCTTTTCATCATTTAGAAGGGTCTTTTCTAACATGTCCCTTGGGGACACGAAGACTTGAAATATTTAGCAGCCAATGTTGACAAAGAATATTTTTTTAAGAAACAGAAAATTGCTCTTGTCAATTCAGAGTAAACTCCACTCCTGATGGTAACTCAAGGTTGCAGAGCATAAGGACCACTGGAAGGGATGGAGGCATATATTATTGAAGAGAAAACCACAGGCTATAATGTTTTACTACAAGAAGGGTTAAAATAGGCCAGATGCTGAGAAAAGGAAGAAGATTTTGAGAACAGAGAATGAGACTGAGCAGAGCCCAGCACCCTG
>JAVCKT010025079.1:27347-44098 GCA_032273925.1 Rhynchotus rufescens | reverse complement strand
TTTTCCAGAGCTAAATTCTTTTTATGGGATAGAGGTGGAAGGATTTACTTAAAACAGTGAAATAATTACTAGATATAGTGTCCCTGCAAATTCTGCTACTGAGTCATCTTATAACCTTAGGCAAGCTGCTCTATCTCAGCTTCTGCACTGGGACAACAATTCGTGTGATAATCTCACCGACATGAAAAGTATTTTTGACATCCCTAGAAGTTACCCTATTAATGCTAGATATAATATGATAATATATTTTAAAAACTCAGCTTTCTGTATTTAAAGTCATCTAAAAAAGCACATCCTCATTAGCTGGCAGATTGAGATGTTTATTGAAACCATCTATGAGCCACGAGAAGCTCATTTTGCGGGTTAGCTCAGTGTGTGTCAACAGGCAGTGCTGGCAGTCGGCTGCCTAAAAGGATCCACTCTCTTGGGCATCAGAGAGATGAATTCAGACCTGGACGCTCTTTGATTATTCTCAAGAATGGGCTGCATTTTAAAAATAATTGCAGTTTTTGGCACTTTCACTTATAATATCAAATCAAGGTGGGCCACTAGGAGGCCTGTCTTTTAGAAAACATGAGGGCCTTTGACTAAAAATAAAGCCTTTTTTAGATATCTCTTAACAAGCACAAAAAAGTAGGCCAGAACCACCATTTACTTTTTATATGCATAGGCACATGCATTTTTATTTTTAAATTTAGTTTAGGTGATGTTACCTCATCAAGGACTTTTCTGTTTTCTATTTTAATTTTAAATGCTTGCTTTCTATATTTTGTACACCCTACTGACAGAATACAGAAATTATATCAGGTAAGGACATGTATTTTCTTTCTGAATACTTGCAGCTCCTTTTCTCACACTTGCAAAATGCTGTTTCACACACAAGATCGTCCCCATTCTGGGGAGAATAATACTTAACCATTAAGAAACAACTTGTACAAATAAGAACGAGGAGCGAAATCACTGTCTGATGCATTTCTCTCAGAGAACGTTGGGTCTCTGTGTGATCTGAGGTGATTAATTTTACATTCCAGTGCATATTCTTCCTTCTCCATTCTTTCTCCTATCTTACCTACTTCTCGTTCAAAGTACTCAGTGCATGGGCACTTTCTCGTTATATGTGCAGTTAACAACACACATTGGGGCATCGGGCAGCAGACATATGTGATAACAAGCCACAGTCCCTGGTGCCCACCCTCTCCCTCTCAGCGCTGGGTTGGCTAAATCCATCTGGTCCATCTGCCATGCAGTGACCATGTGATTGACTGGACACAGTCAGGATGACCTGTGAAGAATTCTTTCCAGGAGAGTGCTGTTTTCCATTGCAAAGGCAGGTGGTATTTGGAGAGAGTCTGAATTTTGACCAGCACTATAGATGCCACAAGTCTTTGTACTGCCTCACATTCTAGCCACAATGATCGGGACAGCTCAGCTTTGGTACAAATGCAGCCCTTCAATCTGCTCATAAGGCATAACTCTGAGAATAGTCTGTTTAACCCCAAATGGAGTCTGGATCCTCTAGTCCAACTGATGGCCATGGATCTACCTGGTCGCATAGACCTCTCCCAAGACCTTATGTGCAAGATGCTTGTTCACTGTGGGGTTGTATTTCCTAGCGGGGAGTGCAGGCTGTTGAACTTAGATTTCCTAGCAAAGCCACAGGAGCCTCAGGCAAGCAGGAAAGTTTCATGCTGTCTCCCCAGCTCCTATTTTCCTCTGTGCATGCTACCTCCCTGTCATGGCCCATAGTGTCTCTGCTCTCGCATGAAACACATTTTCTCCAAGCAAAGGAACAAAGAAAGAAAGATTGATCTTAAAAACAAACAAAACAAAACAAAAAACGCCCTTGCACACATAAAGGGGAAAAAGAAGAGGGCAAATTTTTTCCTTACAGTCATTTGTGATCTCATAGGGGGAGTTGAGGCGTGCGTCTCCGCAGGGTGACGTGCTCACATACAGATGGAACAGGATGTTCTCGCGCAGCCTGTAGCCTCCGTCTTTTAACCGCACGAAGATTGATCGCTCCCAGTCTTCTCGCCGTTTGCTATGATCACAAAAGAGGTTCCAGGTCATTTGTTACATGCCAAATCAGAAACATTTCTGCTCTCGCTCTCTGTTTTTCTCCCCGTGTTTGTTTTTATTAGTACCTGGCATCATATATTTTGCCTACTGACAACAAGAGAAAAATAATAAGCTTCTCCAAGTGAAGAAATGTTTGAAAGAGGTCAGATCTGTCAATGTGCTTTTGGCTGGTTTACCTGGAATATATTCTAACAATAAAATGTGTGGCTATTTGAAGGATAACTCTTCTTCTTCAAAGGTACAGATGCATAAACATATTGATTTTGAAGCAGTTCTGATGCATGAAGAAAGGAAGAGTTCTTTTTGGCTCTCCTGAGGAAAAAAAAAATCAGCTCTGTTTATCAAAGTGCCCAGGCAGATGTTTAAATCTCATTAACATTACTGTGACTGAGATGTGTGTTCATATGTGTTATTTTATGACCCTTGTCAATGCTCCCCTTGCCCCAGCAGACTCAGCCAAAAATGAGCATTGCTTTTCTTCCCATTCAACCAGATCCTCACATGGGAGCTCCAGGCAGCTGTGAGCAGTGTCTTCTGGGTCACTCAGCATTTCTAGAAGCCAGAACCCATCCTCAAAAGTGAGGACAAAACTTGCACAAGCTTTTCTCAGCTGAGTTGAAAAAGATACTTATTAAGATGAAGCTTTTATCTCTGAAGTGGTTCAGCAGCTAGATGGGGACACAGTGCACATATTCCATTAGTAACAGCTTCCTGGGAGGCCAAATTCCTCCCTGTGCTGCTGTTTGCAGCGTGAGCAGCGTTACGACTCTGCTCTGCTGTAGCTTCTCCCATGATTTACATCTGTGGAGACATGAGCGATTTCTCTGGTAGACTCTCATGTGCATAATTGGGTGATGGTTATAATTTTGAGGGTGAAAATGCAACTAGTGGAATTTTAATTTTTTAGAATCCTTTCCCTCCACCATCCTGCTCTTTCTGTCAAGAAGTCAATGATCTTTTTATAGGAATACCTCTGATTAGAAAGGCAGCTGCAGGTAATGCTTTTTGAAGGAGGCTCTTAATAAGCCTGAATTTTACCCACTGCAGGACAGCCTATTTACCAAGGCAATTTCTGCCAGTTTCTCTGCCTCCCATTCATGTAAGCAGAGAGGCTTTCTCCACAGCCTCCAAGCAATTCCTTGGATTTAATCCAAGCTGCCTCTGCCTGTTTTTCCCCTGTGCAGCCCCTGTGCTATTGAAGCTGTTTGGCTGTCACTCTTGCATGGTTTGGGTGTTTTGTCATTTTTTGATGCCGGGATGCGTTTGCTGTCAGGAGGAATTTACAGGCACATTACCTCGCCTGTCAGGAACAGTGAGCCACCCTGGCTTCCCGAGCGCGGCCGCTCCTTCGCTTTTCTGCCAGCTCTGTTGGAATTTCCCAACTGCACTAATTATATTATCGCCCTGGCACAAGCCTCCAAAATAATAAAATACCTGTAAGTCCTGCTGCTTGAACTTTAGAGCGATCGCAGTTGCTATTAAATAATTCACCGCAAAATCAGCCTTGAGACTAAAAAGCGGTGCATCCCTAACGCCTGCTATTACTCCGTTAAACCTCATTAAAGCAAAGCAGGAGGGGGGACACCTCGTACTACCTGGAAACAGTTGCTAGGTAGGGATGGAGCAGTCATGGAGCAGGGGGATGCATTACAGGGGTCTGCAGTAGCAGCACCACCCCATTTGTAGCTGTTGCTTTTCAGTGATTAACCTTGCTTTCTTCCCGCTCCGTTAGAAGGAGAAGGCTCTGTGGCCACTGTGGCTGATGGCTTGAGTGCTGGACAGCTGCCCTCAAGATATGTTATGGGCTGCATGGCAGGGCAGCGTGGTCTTTACCCTGTAGACTCCTGACCTGTCTTTGGGATGGCTTTCTGGGGATTTTCAAATATGACATTTGTGCCTGCACGGTGGCTGAATGAACTTAATGAAACTCTGTTGCTATAAATGAATTTTGGATGCCATAGCACCATTGTAAGGTTTGCAGAGGATCTTCGGGAATGTCAGATCCAAGGGTCACATAGGAACCTTGTAAAAATGAGCCAGGTAGAGCATGAGATGTGCTTCTTGAAAGGCAATTTTCTTGCTCATACACTCCTCCTGCCTTCGCTTGTGGACAGGCATTTTGAGCTGGGATGGGGAGAATGAGTTTGGAGCAGCAGTGACTTGCAATGCTGCTTTGCACTGCCCTACCCCCTGCAAAAAGCCACGAGGAGAGGATTCCGTAGCAAGCCCTCAAATGTCATGCATTCAGCAGGTGGCATGAGTGTGCCAGTTCAGCTGCAGATTAGAAGTTAGAATTTCAGCAGAAGAGTAAGGATGAGATTGATTCAAGAAAAATATTTAAGAATGTGCTTAATTTTAATTTTGTGCCTACATTCATCATTATTTATCATAACACATGAATATGCTTTGAGATGATTTTGAGAGCATTTAAGCATGTCTTTATGATTTATGTGAAGTGTTTTGCTGAAATAAGGCCTTACTCTCTAAAAATGAAGTAGAGGGTATTTAGCATGTAAATATCGGTATGAGAAGCTTCTAGTACTCATGTGTGTCATATGTGTCAGCATGGCATCCTAGAGCAACCCTAACAGCAAGTTTAAAAGGGAAGCAGCTGAATCTGTTAAGAAACTATGGGGCCAGAAGCGAGAATTAGTAGATGTACAACAAGAAGCTGGCTTAAATGGAGAAAATTTGAAAAAGGATCTTTGTTTCTTCTCTATAGACTAGTCAGTACAAATAATCCCCTGATGTAAATGCAAATTTTACAGACATCATTGCAAGAGAATTACATTACAATTTTTGTGTGCCTTTTTGACTGAGGTTTACAAAAAAAAAACCTCTCACAAGTTCTTTCTCTTCCTCATCTCCTTTCTCTTGTGCATTAGAAAATCTGGGCCTTGTTTTTTATCTTTTTGGTAAAAGCTGAAAACTAGAAGATTAAGGTTGTCATAAAAAGGAAATCTGGGAGGAGCAGTTTTAATCAACTGGTTAGAAGCTGTTAAAGAGGCTTTATCTGTGTTTTTTTTTTAAGCTTTGATTTAATTCAAACTCAAAACAATAAATTGTTGAAAGAAAGTTTTCTTTCAAAGTATTTGACAGCTACTTCTTAGGACAGTGTTCCCATTCTGGAACTGGACTCGTTATTGCAGTAACTTTGACTTGTGGATGAGATTATATGCCCTGAGCCTTCTACAGTTCAAATATCTGAAGCAGTCACCCAGTGATATCTCTATAATAATGGAGAAAAAATGGCCCAGTATATGGCAATACATCTTTACAATAGGTATCTAAAATCACACTGTGGAATCACACTCCAGAGATGCCCATTTCTCTGCACAGATGAGTACTGGGGGATCTCGCTCACACTTGACTGACTAATTTTTAGACATATCAAGTGAGGTGTCAAGAGGTAAATTCCACTTAGTGTATTCACCTTCCCTTGCTGTTCCTACTGCAGTCTTTCTCTTGCCTTCCTGTCCCTGCTCTTTGAAAATCCTTGTGCTAAACTCAGATACGTACATACTTTCCTTTCACTGAAATCAATGATGGTATTACAAGTTCTGGGGAAGGTGGCTCTTTGCAAGGAAAACAATATATTGGGAAAAAAAATACATTGGAAACTACTGAAGTTCAAAAACCAGCTTCAGAGATCAATTTGAGTAGATAGGCTGGATAGGAGGAAGATGTTTGAGAAACAGAGAAGTCTCTGCAGAGCTAACTTGCCTGTAACTAACTTGACTTCCCCTTCCATGGGGAAGGACATAAATCTGAGCTCTTTGAGGAAAAGACCATGTTTTCACACTTTTTTGGGCTTAGGAAGCTGTTTTTCTGGTCTTGGCTCATGCACTACTCTGTACAATAGGTTACTGGATCATGAGAGGACTTTAATTAATGCAAATGCATGGAACATAGATTTGTTTTCCCCCTAAGCCCAAGGAGTTTGTGACCACTGAGTTTAGCTGAGTTTGGCTAACCTTTCACATCCGTCCTGCAAACTTTCATTTTAGCTATAGCTTCAAGTGGTTTCTCTGTCAGTTGAAGCTCTCTCTCCTTTGCTAGGGAAAATTGTGCTTTTATATGCAGAAAATGTGCTTTGTGTTTCATTTTAAACACCTCCATTTTCTTGCTATTATGACTGTGCTCCTGAATGAGTACTAGCAGTGAAAGAATAGGCTATAACTCAGTATTTTGCTTCCACACAGACTTCAAGAAAGCAAAATCTTGAAGTTCTGTCTTTCAAAGGTCCTTAGCCTCGATAATTTTGGTTGAAATTTTTATCAGGTGTGCAAGTCAGAGAATCTGTCGCTGTTCCTGGCTGAACAGAGAGAGTTTTGAAGTTATTGTAAGCAGAGTTTTCGCTGCACTGAAGATTCTGTTAACAAAAGACTATTAACATTGATCCAAATAACATAATAATATGACTGAATGTGTTGGGGAGGTAGATCAATACAGTAGTTTAAGATACAGTGGTAGTAGTTCTATTCCAAAAGACTATAGCACAAAGCAAGTATCAGGGTTGCTAACTGATGAAAACACAGTAATTTAATGTAAACTTGAAAACATTGCAGATTGAAATTGAGACACTATTGTTTTTGATTAAACTCCTTCAGGCTCATGTCCCCCTTTGTTAGCCAAGCTCATCTACTCAGTACATCCTCTTGTCTTTATCCCTGCCTGAAGTGGAAATAACCATTCCTTTTACTACTGATTCAGTGCCAGGAATATCACAGGTGATCATGAAAACATACAATCCTGAAATCCTGTGTGACCTGTTGCAAAACCTGCTGAAGTCAAATAAAATTTTTGCTTTGAGGTTACTGGCCTTTACAAAAACTCCCATGAAAACAAACGCAAAAACATAGAGCAGAAGAATGGTATATATAGGGATTTTTACTAATTTTCTTTCTTTCCTTCCTTCCTTTCTCAATTCCTTTCATACAATGGAACAAATGCCTTCTCAGCTTCACTTTTATTTGTCCAGACCTCAACTGTCCTGGTCACCTCTGAACTTGTTCCTGCTCTGGAGGCCCAAAGTTGAATGCAGCATATAGGGATGATCTAATGAGTGCCGAGTGGAGGGAATAATCACTTCCCTACATAAGCAGTTTGCAAAATCCAGGGTGCTGTTGACTCTTTTTGCTGCTGGATCACATTCAGCTTGCTGTCTCCTAAAAGTCCCAAGTCCTTTCTAAGAGAGATGCTTCTCAGCTAGTCAGGCTCCAGCCCGCGTTGTTGAAGGTGGCTCTTTCCTCCCAGGTTCAGGACATTGCATTTGTTTCATAAAGTTACTGTTGACTCCCTCCAGCCTGTCTAGGTTATTCTGGACCTCCTTGTCCTTAAGGATATTCACTGCCTCCCTCTACCCCAAATTTTGTGCCACCTTCAGATTTAAAGTTTATGAAGAAGCACTCCCATAGCCTCTTCTACAGGCTTGATAGCGGTGTTAAACGGGATTGATCTCAGGGTAGACTCTTTGCAATACCCTCCTTGTAATTGGCCTCTAGGTATTGTATGACATGTTAACCATTTAGATGGATAAATGGTTAACCATTTAAAGGGTAAAAAGGTGGGTTTGGTTAAAAACGAGAGTAATAAAGCTTACCAGTTTTCTCTGCAATAAAGAAGGAGTCATAGCACCTTGTGTGTTGGTAGCAAGTTTACTGATTGTTAACACTGATTGGCAAGTCAATGAAGGAATTAATGATCAATAAATCACTTGTTTAAAATATTTTAGCAACTGCAAGGAAGACAGGAAAATGTCTACAATGAGCAAAATGACCATCTTCCACTCTCTGATAAGGGAATTATGTTTATAAGCCTGTATGTAAAGATTTTTATAAAATCATCAGGCTTCATAAAGCATAATTTTATGAGTTATATCTGATAGCTGTTGAAAGAAAATTAGCTGAAGTAAAGGAGCTCATGATACAGAACTCCAGATTAACTTGTGTTTTTTTTCTCCTTTGTGCAATGTAATGGACATTCATCAGCCACAAACTCAGAAACAACATAAAGAAATTAATAGTTGAAATGTCTGTAGGATGGATCTGTTCAACAGAATACCCTATAGCATTCCCCAAGCACCAACAGAATTCTGTTACCTTAAGTGGAGCTCCAGCTGTGAGTAAAGGAAGTGAACAAATGCCCTTCTTGCCACAATTTCTGCATGGCAGTCGTTGACCACAAGCCCTTGGTCATTAATGTATTCTCCATTTATACATTTGGTACCCGATGACAGTGCAATAACCTGAGCTTGCCTGATGTCCAAACCTGTAGAAAGAAAAACAAAAGGGTTGTGAAGGTGCCTGGGGGTGGGAATGATATCATAATTATTAAAGTTCTTGCAGCCCACACTTTGATGTGGCACCTGAGACAGCCCTAATGGGATGCTTGTAAAAATGATGATATGGCCTTTGGAATACAGAGGAATCTCACATCTCTGCGTTATTAAAATAATAAGGGTCCTATTTCAGCCTAGATGCTAATTCCAAGATAAAAGCTTGTCATGAAATTTACTTGTTAAATCAATAAGTACATCATAGCAGAACACATGCTGTAGGAAGGTAATAAAGATCTCCTGCAATGCTGATAAATGGCCACATTTTTATGAGCTGTTGAAGACTTTTTCTAGTGGGAACACACACTCCCTGTAATGTTAGCTTTCATTGCTCTTGCACTAGAAGTGCTAAATAAATGCAAGTAACCATTACTGCTCTTTAAAAATTGCAGAGAACAAACAGATCTAACTTTAAGTCCAGTCTCCTTTTCTGTTTTCCTAAGAGCACTGCTAAACACTGTCCCCGCAAAGATGGAGCATTCCTTGCTGAGACCAACTCTGTCCGTCTGCTACCTCTCCAGATTAAAGGGGTTGGTAACTGAAGGACATGGTTTTCTTGTTCCAGATAGACTCTTTATAGGATTAAATCCTCATTTCTTTGGTGTCAATGGTGAAATGCTCATAGACTTCAATAGAACCTAGATTTCACTTCAGAATATATTTCATTCGGTTGTGACGACAATTTCAAAGAGAAGTTCAGAATGAATGAGCCAAAAATGAAATAAGTATAGAGCAGCACATTTCGGGATGTATCTCTCTGAATGACAAAGAAGCAACTCTTGGAACAAAGTACCATTCTGAATGCTGGGTGCCACATCTGGATGAGACAAGATGTGCTTAAAAGTGTCAGACTATGACAGCTACACAGAATTACTGAAAGTTAGTAATAACACATGCAGCATTGCAAGTCACGCTCTAGGGTGCCATTTAACTCATGAGGTCTCTGGTGTCATTTTGAATGTCTTCAGTGTTTTGCGTAATCCCCAGCTTCTGGTACAGGAAATCTTGGGTGCCCAGGATGTTCTGTGCCATTGTCACCTATCCCTTATGCAAGTTCCCCCAGGTGACTTATTGAAATTAGATGCCTACATTCCAGAAACTGAATGAAGCCTTCAAAGTCTGATGGATCAGTAACTAAGATAGGCCTAACACTGCCTGTGCCCACAGGAAACAATCTTGTCAGAGCCCAAATATTTCTGAATTTGATGCCTTTTCATGGAGAATCCATACTGAATATGCACAAACAATTACCTTTTTTTCCTTATTTCTATGATTTTTATTTTAGTTGGAAAAAAAAGCTTTATTTTTTAGAGTCAGCGATCTTTTGTATGTGTGTGTGTGTTGAAGTCTATTGAAGTCTACTGAGTGGCAGAAAAAAAGCAAGAAATTGCAGAGATTTTTCTGGGTTGGAAGCACCGTGCTTCAGGCCATGTTCTCCCATAAGACCTATGGGTTGGATATGAGAAAACAGTAGAAAGGAGAAGGAAAGAATATTTTAGAAGTCTGTTACTGTTGAGGATGCTAGCAATGTAATTAAAAGTTTGAATTCATTCTAGTTTTATTACTATTGTTGAGAAAGAAAGTTTGAGATAGATTAATAGTATCCCTCCATAAAAAGAAAGGAGGCAATACTACAAATTGCTTTGGTGTCACTTTGCTTAAGGGCCATTTCTTTTATGAAAAAGGTTATTACGTCTTCAGTCAGACTAGATAACTTTGTCCTTTGCATTGGTTAGTACCAAACATTTCATGAGGCTTTGCAAGCAGCAGAGATTTTGTGTCCAATTGAGCATCTCTAAGAGAAGCTTATACTTGTCTAACCAGTCAGCATATAGTACTGGAAAGTTCATAATAAGGATCAATATTTTTTGTTTCACTGTATTTATAAAGAATGTACACAGTTTTATTTTCCTCAACACAGTCAAAATAAAACAGCAAGAGGCAGTTTCCTAGCTCAGAAACCACAAGCCTTTTTGCCGGCCGACTCATGCACCTGAGGAGCGCTGTCAATAGTATTTCTGAGGGCAGCGATACCAGCTGCTTCTTCCTCTTTTTATCCTGACTTTCTGACTTTTTTGCCTTCTGAAGTATGCCCTAAAGTGCCTCCCTGTCTCCTCCTTCACCTTGCAATCAATGCACAAGTTTTGTAAATACAGGGAAAACCACCTTGGGAAGCCATCTTGTCCTCCAGGAGGTATCATTTACTTCTACCCGTCCAATCAATCCAGTGCTTTGTGTGATGGGTTTTATTATTTCAAACTTCCTACCCATAAATGAGCTTGCCTCCCTTGTAACATGGGAGGAATTTCATTAACATGCCCAGCATTTCCTATGAGCTATGGATTTGCTCACTAATCAAAGGCAGTTTTACAGACGCACTCAACACTCATCAGTGCAGCAATAATATGAATTGCCTCTGATGCTGCTTTCTATCGAAATGCCCACCTGCAAAATAATGCCAAGCTTGTTTGGCTGGTCATTTTTGAGTGAGTTAGATACGTGTGTCAGCTCTCAGTGGCAGGGGACCTCCTGCAAATGATCCCATGCTGACACAGACTAATGTGTTTGCCAGTCCTGATGAGGTGTGTTTGCTGAACATCACATTACTGTTTCCTGGGATGCAGATGATGCTTTCCAAAATCCATAGAACTAGTCTGGGTGTTAGACACTAAAGGTCTCCAGGTTTCTCCCATTTTCAGTGACCGTAAAATAACCCAGGCTCCTCCAATGCACCGAAATAACCAAGAGTTCTGTCTCACTATCAAAGCACTCAGAAACAGGTTTACATGACTTAAACATTAGTTCTGAAATATTTACACTTCCCTGGGGAGACAAATGAGGAAAGTAATATGTGACCAATGTACCACAGGTCAACATTTCATGTGAGGGCACTCTGCACGATGAGAAGCAACCTGAAACATAGGTATCCTATGTGTCCAGGTACATATCTGCTAACAGATAGTTCTTTTGCATGCTTATGTTATGTGTACGTAAAGTTGGAATTTTATTCCCTCTGAAATGCTTGATATTACTTCCTATGAACATAGGAAGAACTAGTCTATGAGAATAACACATGTGATGCCCAGCTAGTGAAGGTAAATTTTGCCTATGTTGGATCAAATGAACATTTTACACAGCATTTCCATCTCTCAAGCCCAGAAGCTTGCTACTAGTTATTCACTAGTGATAGGTACTTCTGTGCATTATCTATTTTGCATAAGAAACAATCATGAGTAACTGTTGTTATTAATATTTACTGTTTTATTTTGCATGAAGAATACTTTATATTTCTCAAATGATTCCTAGTTAGGAACATCAGACAGCCTCCTAAAGATTGATTAATTTAACCTCAAATATGTGGTAGACATCACATTGTGTGTGGGAAAGCTAAGGCACTGAGTGTGGCAACATCCTTATCTAGCCCTGACCTGGCATCACCGGCTGCATACCACCATCCTGGTATAGAGCAGAATATTACCCTAGGCCCTTAAAACAGCTCACATTCTCACTGAGGGGAAACCCATCTCAGATTAAAGACTCAGGGACCTAACTCTTTGCTCAGGCCATTTGACAAACAAGGAGAAATGGGTTACATTACTATGACCTTAACTCCTGACCCATTGGTTGTCAGGGCTCATGAGGCATTTCTTTCCCTTGCTGCCTTGTGTGAAGTAATGTTTGAGAAGACATTAGGTTAGCAGTAACTAGAGAACGATTTATAACAGGCACCTGCATTAGGTTTCTATTATTTGCTTAAAGACTCCTAATAGTTTTCAATTTGAGAAGGAAATGGAGCAGGGGAAGGGAGATGGGGGAGCTGTGTCAGCATGCAGGCTGGCTGCTGCTCTGTTCCCAGGGACAGCCCGGAGAGTGGCCACGTTTGATTTGCAGAAATTATGCCAATTCATTAGCTGCATTACAGAATGAAAATATATTTACAAATGATTCATCCACTTCAATCACAGGCTCTTAATGACCTAGTGAGGCAATGAGTCTGTCTTGTTCTCTGCTGAGAACCTGACCCCTCCAGGGCTCTGTTGCAGAGTTTTCTCCCACACTGATGTAGGAGGAACGGCCACCCTGGCAACGCTTATTTTTCCTTTGTCAGTGATAGCCCAGACTTTCCTGTTATAGTTGAGCAGTTGAAAAGAAAATGGGTTTTATTAAGGGCCATTTCCAGTTTGCTGACACCAGTGGTAGGATTAATCTCAGCTCACTGTGAATAACAAGAGTTTCGATGTGTGTGGCTGAGCTAATTGCTGTAGACTCCCTTTACAGGCAGTGGAGAGAAACTTTCCTGAGAGGTGATTCATCTGGCCCGATTTAGCTGTTTGCTTTTGGATTGTCTGAATTGCACCTCAGAAGTGCCAGTTTCCTCAAGAAGTCCAGTGTCTTGGAGTTGACTAGCAGAAGTGTAGTTTTCTGTACTGTAGACAGCTACTTGTGATTTCTCCCATCGCAAGTTTTGACCATCGATCAAAAGCCTCCAAATCATGAGTTTGGAAGCAAAAGAAATCTAATGTCTTTTAAAATTTTGCTTTTGGATTTTTGAATTTCCTGAGGCCATTTTTTTTCTCTTTTTTTTAATATATATATTTTTAATATACTAATTAGGCATCTTTTTATATATTTATGCAAATATGGATGGTCAGATTACCTTGAGCTGGGCACAGTCAAATCAAATGCCATGAGGGGATATAGCTGATGCTGTCCTTCCTACATTATCTCTGAAAATATCAGTTGCAAGACCACAGACTTTGCAATAGAAACGACTTAGAAAGATGCTGACAGAAGAGACAAGTAAGCAAGAAAAATATGAGGTTTGCTCAGCAAATAAGTGGGGGATGGAGAATGGGCTGACACCTTATGGACTGCAGTTATGAGCTGTGCTTTTAAGAAGTCAGTCACGATAATAAATGCAAAATGTTTACACCCATATGCTCCCTTAGCTCTCCAATAAAACCAGAGGGGCAGATTCTTGGTTAGTCTAATCAATGTTTAAATTGACTTTAATAGAGCAACTCTCACTTCTAGTGTGTGATGGTCATTAAGACCTTCTGTAATGAAGAATCTGTAGCTGTGCCTATCTGAGTGTTGGAAGAGAAAACTCAAAATCACTCGGTAACTGCAAGAGGTTAGATGTAATTGGTAAACTGCATTTGCTTACGCTAAATCTGAATCACCTATTGTATATCAGAGAAAGGCAGTGACTTCTCATCAAGAACTTCTATGATATTCAGTAGCCTAAATTCATATTGAATTGAATTGAGTTTGCAACCACTAATGCTGTCATACAGCTGAGTTCACACTTGGACTTCTTAGCAGCTGGCAAACACATAGAGAAACACTAGTCAGTGTGCAAAGCTCTATTTCACTGCATGTTTTAGGCCCTGTTGGCAGTAATGAAATCTATCTTCTTTCTCAACATGACACAATGAAAACAACTCATTAACTGGAATATGTTCATTTCAAATAAGAAAAAAAAACAGAAAAAAAGATCAGGTTCTATTAATTAAAAAAACCCTCTCTTTTATTAGCTTGGAAACAACACAAAATACTATGCAGTAAAAAGAAAAACCAGAAATAATGATAGCGTAACCTCAGCCGTTGTGAATAATTCATAGAGTAAAATTTCATGTTATTTTAAATGGTGCAGATTCTCTTTCTGATAAGCAATGATTTTGTGCTCTTTCTTTAACTTTTTCTTTAACAAATCTGTCAAAAGGATTCTCTATTCTTATCTGAAAAATAGTGTATTTGGAATAATTTTCGAAGTGACTTAATAGAGGTCTGATCACACAGGAGCATTTTTTTTTAATAGTCCCAATTCATAGCTGAATAAGTTCAGGTTTCCATTTCAGGTTTGTTTAGGGAAGGAAAATTTATTGACATTACACAGAACTGACAAGTCCTGCATTATTTTCTGTTATCTTCTTCTCTGGAAGCTCTAGTATTTCAGTAGAATGACTTAATTTTGTATTAAGATAGTTAGGACCAGAAAGGGCAGTGACACCAGAGGAGGATCACACAGGACCATAGCATGGTGTGGTCCTGCAGCTGATTGACTGTATTTTCTTCTGTTATTGATGTGATGATCAGTCCTGCCTCCCACTGCACTGATGAGGGAGGACTGGGCTCTGGGGTGCTCTTCATCCAGGCCAGTGAATGAGCAGGGACAGAGACCCCATTCTCCCTGCCATGAAATCCCATCTCGATGAGGTGGTAGCAGCAGCCAGAGCATTGTCTGAGAATGGCTGCGTCTTTCCATTAAAAATGCCAGGTATAGGAAGTTCTCCCCAATAACAAAAGCATTTGTTTGTGAACAAATTTCAAATTTAGTTCCAATGGAAGAAAAAAACCTTTCAGAAGCAAACCAGTTTTTAATTGCTTGATCAGGTCTCTAGATGCCTAGACTGATTCATCAGTTCATTTTTCCTACACATTTCTATGTAGGTCTTTCCAGTACGTCTCATGCACGATGAGGATTTACTAACTGTAGAAAAGCATGGAAAAGAGGTTGCCAAAGTCAAAGTGAATAGGAAAACAAGGGCAAAACTGCTAAAGGCTGCAGAGAAGAGTGACTCAGGAGGAGGATACAATAATTATGTATGTAAAACCTTGGAAAGTTGCACCTATAAAAGTGCAATAAGTGCTTGTAAGTATCCAAAGAGTGCAAACCCCAAGGAGTGAGGTGGCAGCAAATGCCTGAGGCAGTATAACTGAGGTTCTGGAGTGAAATCACATAAAACAAAAAACAGGCTGAATAACTGGTGAGAATTATTAACAATGAGGTCTATTAGATGAGAATAGTCTCCCAAGGTAGTGTTGAAAGCCCCATTGCTAATTGATTCGTTTAAATCTGCACTGGAAAAAGTACTCAGGAGTGCACCACAGGGAGCAATCTTGCACTTGCAGGGAAATGGACTTGATGACTTAGTGGTCTTTTCCAGTTCTAATTTCTATGGTCCATTTCTTTCCTCCCCTTAGTGGAGGGAACGGATAAAATCCCATCAGCTTTGCTTCTGAGGAGCATGGAAGGAGACAGTGGTGTGTTTGCAAGCATCAATGCCCCTTCCCTTCCCTACCTCTCTGTGGGAATGGGGAACTGGAGGGAGACAAGAGAGGGTCAACCAAGGCTGTTCCATGCTTCATCCCCAAATCAAATCCACAAGGATTTTTGTCTAAATTAATAGTGACACAATCAGTATTAACTGAGACTTCTTTCCTTTCATGTGAGCTTGAACACAATTTTTCTCCTCAGAAACAGAGCTGTGTAGAGCCTTATAGATAATTCCTAATTTTAAAACAGAACTGACTTGCACTATCTCTGTCAGGCCGTGAGTTCTGCTATCTGTGTTTCTCTAATAAATGCTGGATCACTAATGCTTAAGCATTAAGTAAATTGACAGTCTTATACTGCTTTATATGCTAGTGAGAGCCTTAATTGCAGTGAGAAAGGATGAAACCCTGAATGTGGGTTTTGGCAGATAAGTGCAGGAGGAACGTATTCTTAATACATTTTTTTTTAAAGTATGCTTGCAGTTTAAAAATCTCCCTATACTTTTCACAAGCTTCTGAAATTAAAAGTAATGGTTGATGACAGTTAGCTTTTATTCACCCTAGAAGCACCTTTTTTTTAGCTTGAGATGCACTATATACCTTGAGACTGGAATAGTTTCGAAGTTGCCCTGTCATAAACCAGAATGAAAATCTGTTTTTTTTTTACAGTTTCTTCCTTGATAAGCTTAAGGCCAGAAACACAATTTCCTATTTTTTATTTTCATGTTTTATGTCAATTATTCTATCCATCCTGGTGGCCAGTGCAATCACATGCAACACAAAACTGGAGCCTCACCCACATCCAGATTTTGAGAGATTTCAGTAACTAATTCAATTGGAAATATTCTTTACACAACCAGAACCAGAAAGTAAGTCTAAAGACTTTATATGTTTTCTTTATAAAACACCTGGATTCTGAGAAGAGCCAGTTGCTCTGAAACGGAAATCAGAACACCCAGTAGGGAGGAAGTGGGGAAGAAGTCTGCTGCTCGAGCTGCCCACAGGTCACCAGAAAGAAGAATTGAGGACCCCAACTTATGGCAGTGGGATTTTCCTCTGAGCCAAGGGGAAGCTGCTCAGATCCTTCAGGATCCACCTCTGTATCCCTCTTGCAGTGGGAGGCACCCATTTTCCTGCACCTTCATCTGGGGAGGAAGAAGTGGCTCTCAGTCGTCCTCTGAATCACAGCTGAGGTGGGATGTAAAGACTGACACATTTTTTCACTATAACCTGGAGCACTTAGGCAGTCGGTGCACAATGGTGCTTAATGCCCTCT
>JAVCKT010025079.1:11334-23263 GCA_032273925.1 Rhynchotus rufescens | reverse complement strand
CCCTGTGCCACGTGCTCTAGGTGACCCTGCGTGTGCAGGGGGGTTGGACTAGATGACCTCTGAGGTCCCTTCCAACCATGGGCATTCTATGATTCTATGCAACCTCTGTTTCCGTAGGGAAATATGTATAGGGAAGGCCTACAAGCTACACAGACTATATACTTCCCTATATTCCCATAGTATAGGGAAGGCAAGAGAGAAGATACTTTACTCTTCCTCCTGTGATTTATTGGTAAAATGCCAATTTATGAAGAGTCCCAGACTTGCTCTGGGAACATCTCTGGAAACCAAAGCTATACAAGTGGTTTCTCTCGTATTCCAGGACTCTCCAGGTGTGCACTTCGTGTAAAACAAGCACCTACCTATGCTGAAGAGATTCTCATGCCAGCTTCTGTCCTTTCATCTGAAGCTGGGAAGGACTGTCCTTTGAAAAGTTTTTTACTAGAAGAAAGAAAGAGTCTCCCTGAAGGATCAATGCCACCACAGGGGAAGGAAATGGCTCATAAACGCAAGACATCTCACATCTCCATCTCTTTCATCCCCTACCAGAAGCTCTACTGAACTTCAATGCCTCAAGAATCTCTGGGTGCAGCATGTAGTATCTTGCAGTAGGTTTCCCCAGATATTGTAAAAGCAAAGCTTCAGGAGCCTTAGGCTGAAGTAAAGATGAAATGAACTGGTGAGGGGGTGGCTTTGGAACTAGCCAGTCTTTTCTCCGCTTGCCAGCATAACAGGACATGAATCCCAACCACCTTCTGACTTCAGCAGGAACAATTTCTTAGAGTATTTTTTTATCTAAATTCCATTGCAGTAGTATGTAGAAATCAGTATCTTGGCACCACTGAGAACTGCAATAGACGGAAATTTGGAGTTAAAAGCTGTTTGTAGTGGAGTAAAATAGGAATACTTTTTCTCACATCAGCCATTTGTGAAAACTGTGACATCTCATCAGAATGCTTTGCCTTTCTGAAGGACATCAGATTACTTCTTGGGCCTTTTTTTAGTTGGGTTTGTTTTCCTTTCGTGAAAATTGCATTTGAAAACAATGATTTTGTTTCTTTAAACCTTTTGGTAGAAAATATTTCTCTCCTTCTTCCTAATTGTGAGTAAAATCTCACCTGCACTTCTTGGGTGTTACCTGTATCTAATCTGAGCAGACATGCTGAGCTCCTCGGCGCACTCACACTAGCAGCCGTGTCTGGGAATGCCCCTGCAAGAAGCCTGGTGCAAGAAGCTCAATGCAAGAAGCCCAGTTCAAGTCGTTGCTGGGGGAGAGGAGAAGACGTCTGGATGTGAAGCTGTTTGGGAGAGGCACTGTCATTACGCTCCGTATGCATTAAATGCAAACATTGAACAGGTTCAGGTCTGTGGCTGGTGCTCCCAGGTGTGACAGCAGCACAAATGAAATAATAATATCAAGTAATCTCAGTTGGTCGTTAAGCCTGCAGTAAAAGCCTGTTTCAGTCACCAGGTTGGAGCACTCAGAGACCTCAGCATAAATTGGCAGCTTATTGTGCTAAGTACACAGAGGCACCTAATTAAACACAGACTCTATCAGTGAAATGTGTTTTGGTCCAGATAGGCAGGACAGATAGAGGATGGCGGTAGGAAAGGGTAATTGTGCCCTTTTCATAGATGAGAAGCTGAGGAACTCTAGCAGCCTGGGAGCTCTTGCCAGGGCTCTCCTGTGCCATCCTGGAGCCACGACTGTGGCTTAATTGGATCCTAAGCCATGTGCTTCAGCCGTGAGACCATCCTTCCTCTACAGAAGGATGCATGGAGTTTCTTGTTGCTTAAATAGAAACCTCAGTTCCTCAATTTACATTTTCCTTGTTCCTCTTTGGAAAAAAAAAACTTTCTGACCCTTTTGGTTTCTCTCATCCTCTCAGAGTATTAGTCATCGCTTAAAATATACGCCATGAATAAAATGAGTCGGATCATGTTCAGGTAGAGTATTTCAGGGAGGCTACTTGGTATGACTTGCAGGAGGACATGAAATGCCAGAAGGACCAGTGAATCAACAGCAAATTTCTGAGCCAAAAAGAGTGGGTGGAGACATGTGCCATATACAAGGGATTCATAAATGTTTACTATAATTTGCTGCTTGGTTATATTGGACCTCCTCGGGTTGGCACCTGGACTGATTTATTGCATCTATGGTATCTTAATTACTAAGGAAACTGTTGAGAGCCTTTTTAAAATTAAAAACGACTTATTTTCCTCAATTGCCTAAGTGCAGAGGCTCAAACCTATACAGCTGTATTTTTCTATCAAGAGAATATATGATTTGTATAGCTAGTTGCACGCATTTGTGCTTCTCCCAGATACTTTGGGCATGACCAGGTGCAGATACTCAACGCTAGCATATATGGTTATGTTTATCAAGACTTAATATTAACTCTTCCCTGTTGCTGGTCCTATTTGTAAAACTTTGTTCTTCTGGGTCTCAGATGGAACTGGGAGGCAAAATGAGGAAAGTTGCTAAAAGGTTGTTGGCAGGTATTATTGGAGACCTCATGAGAAAGATTATTCCAACAAAATTTTCACCCTGGCTTCATGGACTAAAGGATACAAACAAGTTTTAAATAAACATCCAAACCTGTGCCTGGTAAGCCAGACTCAGACACTGAAGCTTTTGATGAAGCCCTGCTAGTGCGTACATTGTTGGACCAGTTTGAATGTATGACACTAAGCAGTTATGTAGTAGGTCAGCAAGAATTCACAACTGCTTGGATTTAATTTTTTCATAGTTCGCATTTTGGAAATGTGTCTGAATAATCAGGCCCAGGTTTTAGGGAGGCCAGTTTTCTGCCAGCCCTGTCTTGACTTTTGCAAACTTAGGCCAATATTAGAAGTGGCTTGCAATTTGAAGTTCACTCCCTGGGCCTCGATTATTCCTCAAAGGGTCTAATTTTCAGAGGCCTCTTTGATGGACTTTTATAATAAGCTCCTAAAACTTGAAGAGTTCAAGTTGCTCTTAGCATCCCTTGTTTATTGCTTTTCTGTGTGCAAATAAAGTACACAGCGTTATCTGTGGATCTGCATTTGCAAATGCTCCACTTTGCTTGGGCACGGTTGCAGACTCCTGTGGGCCTGATTGGTTATGTCTACACATAGCCTAGCGAAAGCTGGTGTACTTCTTCCTGGTGTAAGGAAGGATGATGATTTTCAGCCCCTGATGCTCCCTCTGAGCATCCATTCACTACCCCTGCATAACCTGACAAAAGTAAAGCACTCAGTAAAGTAAGACAGTCAGAAAGCGTAAATCACTCAATGACATTCTCACCTCTTCAGTAAGAGAAAGTAAGTTGTAAAACTATGAACCAGTGTAGGCAAGAGTCAATATCTGTAAACCTCCATGAGGGCTCAGCTCATGCTCATTTCAGAATGTAAAATAAGCAATGCAAATTGCACCTTCATACAGAAGAATGTTTCTCTCAATATAAAATATCACTGGGGCTGTAGCCTACTTCTGACAGCATAACGTGGGGAGAGGAGCAGGCCCCTGGTCACTGACTGTCACTGCAACTGGCGGGTGTGATTGCAACACAGATAAGTAACAGCTAGCTTTAATCTTCAGAGTTTAAGGCAGGCTGGACGAGCCTGCCCAGGATGCTGCATGCATATTCAGTAACTGCTGCCTGTGGCCCCACTGCTTCAAGGTTTCCAAACCAGCTAGGTGAAAGCTGGACAATGTGTTGCTGTCGTGCCTTGGACTGCAAGGCCAAGCCTACAGATTAAGGTGTTGTGAGTTAACTCTAGCAATAAGAAATCTTCATCAAGAATTATGGAGATCCTCCCTGTTCTGCACTCACCTGCAGATCCCCTCACCGTTGCTGCTAACCAAACAGGCAGCAAAACAGCCCTCATTCCTGGTGGACTTGCACACACAGGATCTGAACACACAGGATCTCTCTTTGTACAGAGATGGATCTGAAAGAGGAAAGACTTCTTAAGGTAACACTGGAAGGATGAACTTGCATGAATCCCTAATCCAGACGTTGAATAATAACAAATTATTTTTCTTAGATCATCCAGTGGTAACTAGGATCTGTTTACAGGCCTATGTTAAAAAAGGTTGCTAAGTACAGAAGACCTGATCGTGGAGGACAGAGAAAACAGGGGAAGAGCGATAAACATGTGAAACTTGAGACAACAAAGGAGAGAAAATCCAAGCATTCAGACATAAATATGGGTAATCTGTGCAGGCCTGCAGCTGTGTCTGTAGTTATACAATACCAGAGGAAGCAGAGAAGAATAAGAAACATGTAGCTTTTGAACAACCTCTGTAACAAATCATAATTAACCCTTCCAACAAGACTTGATGGAAATCAGCAGTGTGGAAACCCAGAACCAGTTAGTAAAGAGTCGTCTAATTATAACCACAAGCCCAATGGCAGGGGAGGCCTGAGTAAAATCATGACTCTATTGAAATCAATGGCAAAACTCCCAGCAATGTCAGTAGGGCAGCTCCTGGCATCTACCAGTATCAACTTGTACTGGTTCTCTTTGTGAGCTGAGGGGCCGAATGAGGAATCTTCTGCTGCACAAGCACAGGCCCATGATAGGTGGGTTCATGTGAGCACTGAGAGCATTTTCTGTCTGAAACACGGCCTTTCACTTAGGCATATGTCTTCTGAAGAGTGCTTCCTTTCTATGGGACATGCTATGGGTCATGTTAAAAGCCCAAATTCCTGAAAAGCAGAAGGTTTTTGGTTGAGTAGATGTCCTTTGAGGAGAAGATCATCCCTTTCAAGACCTGAGCACATATGGAATCATGACTGCATTTCTGATGGGACACCAAAGACACCGTTCTGAATTGCAGTAATAAGCTATTGTCAGGAATACTGAAGAGGTGTTTTACCTCCATGACCAGTTTTTTAGCACAGAAAGTTGTACTGTTTTGTGGTTAGTATAGAAGCTGAAGTTGGATGTGTGGTTTGGCAAAACCCTGTTTGTCCAGCAGGAAAAGTAAGCTTCTTCCCAGGATAAGCCAGCATCTCAGAAGGTGCAATGTTGTCACCTCTCCAAGGGTAAGAGCACCTTGGGCTGAGTCACTGGGTGCAGGAATTGGGCCCAGAACCACCTGTTTTAGTCAGTAGAGGGAGACAGAGCCACACTAGGAGTTTAGCCTAGGCCTGGGTATTGCACAGATGGAGAGAAATTTAGAATTGTAACGACAGTGGACTCTGGCATCGGGCCTGAATTTTATTCTATGTATTTACGGAGACTGGGGTGGTGGAATCGTGGTTTGTGAGCAGAAGCCCTCTATGCTTTGGTAGTACAAATGGAGAATAAGAGTTCAACAAAGGAGCATTGTTAGATAAATCTAAGTAAAAATAAAGGAGAGTTTTGAAATTCAAAGCCATGACAGGCATGACGTTTCATTTTAACTACTACTAAAAGAAAGATGCTTAAGGGCTTGCTTAAGGGAAAAATGTGCTCATTTACTCACACCTTTTCTGGCAAAGAGAGAATGCATTATTATTTATTATTATTATTATTGTTAGACATATTAAAAAGAGCTGTATGCTGCAAGGTCCTTCATTGCAACCACATTGATTAGCACTAACTGAGAATCTAGTATAATATTAACACGAGGCACATAGGACTAGTTTGGCTCGTCCTGTTTGTTTCTTAATTACGTATGTATAAAGTAAGAGGCTCAGCACCTGTAGAGATTTCCAGCACCTCCTGTTAAGCTGAGGCAGGAGCCGCAGCATATGAAAGCAGTAACCAAATCCTGCAAGCGTGTTTACATTTTGAACTTACCAAATCTTCCCAAGTGGAATGCAGGGTCCGGTTTCAGCCAAGGAACTGTTAGCAGTGAGTGAGAGTTAATGGATCAATCTGCTGTCTCTTGTCAGGGCTTTTACTGTTGACTTCTGGAATGTGTTTGATGAAAAGAAAGCAACTTCTTGAGACAGAAGATACAGATGTAGCATGTTAAGGTTGGGACCTACATGAACAATAAAGCTATGTTATCAGTGTTTTGCTTCCCCAGTGCTGCTTGCCAAAACTGACAATAGAATAGCAGCAAAGTATTTCTTTTTTTAACTACCATAACGGCACATTAACCATTTACGCTGATGCTTTCTGAAGACACGGGCAGATGTTATACTGTCATTATAAGTGAGGGATGCCAGACCTTTAAAGGGGAGCATGGTGTGCAGCCTCCTGCTGCCTTTCTGTGGTGGGCAGAAGTTGCTTTCCGAAGAGCTGGATTCAAATGGAATTTGCAGGGTTGCTCAGCCAACCCAAGGCAGCTCGTGCCTTTATATGCTCCCCATGCAGCAGGATGCCTGGGCACCATGCAGATCTGGCTGGATATGTTTATTTTCCCCATAACCCTACAAGGCAGGCTGTTACCCAAATTGCAATGTAATTTTGAGGCATGTGGCTTATTCTGCCCAGCAGATTGCTGTGCTGTGTGGATCTAGCCAGGCCAGCTCTGAGTGTGCTCTACGCTGGGAATTTGTGAGGAGAGCTATCTAGACTCAGCTTATCTTCTGCTCTCTGCTGGGTACTAGACGGGTACCAGTGCTTTGCTCTCACTGAGGAACCAGGTTGTTAAGAGCTGGCCCTCATGTACCTACCTGGTGCTGTGGGTACCCTTGTGCTGTGTAGACATAACCACACAGGCTAAAACCCAGATCCATCGAGGTATTCAGGCTTTTAACTCTCACTGAAACGAACAGGAGTTAAAAGCCTAAATACCTTTGGGGATTTGGGCCTAAGTGGCTTACGAAAAGCCCATGGCACAGCAGAGCCTCAGATGCGTTGACTTGGAGCTTGGAGGCTGGTGCTTCCAGTATGAAATCATTCTGCCTTGCTACATCTGGTAGCAGTTTGCATTCCCATTTCCCAGCTAGGGCCATCAAAAATATGCCCATGCTTAGGACAGGAGGTGAAGAATAATTTAGGTAATTGAAACTACAGCAGGAATGTGGTTCTGTCAGAATGCTGTTGCCTGACCTGGAATTTAACCAGACAAGTAGGGCTTAGAGAAACACGGAGCCAACTTTCGCCGCTCAGGTGCACTGCGTGCAGTGAGTTTCTCTGGTAAAAGTGGGATAAATGGTTAGCTGAGCTTGTGTGTCCGTTGAAAAGGAAGCTATATTGCTGGGACTGAAAGCGGGAGACTTGCCAAGCACTTGCCTTGTTATCCACATGACTGTTTATCAGTTATAACTAGAGCAGAGCCAATAATTCTTAATGGGTAATTCATATGATGAATATCTCCCCCTTACACTGTGTTTGAATGGTCTGTGAACCAGCCATTACTTTCAAATATTTATTTACTAGTCACAATTATTTGTTTAATACTGGGAATAATTCATGGTTTGTGGAATGTTTTCAGGCGGTTCTCTGAAAGTAGCCAATATTCAAGCTATTTTGATTGGGCAAAGGAGTAAATGTTGCCTTTTTCTGATTACGCCAGTGTTAACTGAGGATAACTTGAAGTCAAAAGGCTGGATCCTTCACTGATGTAATTTGGCATAGCTCCTTTTTTTCAGTTGTTTTGAAATGGCCAGTGTTAATTCTCACTAAGATATTAGATGGTCCTAAAAAGAGCAATTGTGTGAAGGAAGAGCAGCTTCCATACTGCAGTGTCCCAGGACTTACTGTATTGCATTTTATAGTCACGTTTTTTCCATGCAAGTTCCAATATGCATAAATTCAAAATTTACTTTTAAAAATATCATTCAGTATTAGCATCTCAGATGCTTTACTGCAGTAAGTTATAATTGCATGACCATACAAAGAAACTGGGCACTTTTGCAGCAATATTTCAAGTTCAGTTTTTATTTGGAGGGAGTTTTTTTTTTTCTTGATGGTCAGTCCATGGCTCTTGAGGCCAAGCTGGGAAACTTCCTTGTTGAGTGTGCAGAATTTTTCAGCCCCAGTATTACACTTACCATTACAAAATCTTGCCTTATATAAGTCTCACTGACGTCAGTGGAGCTTTGCCACTTGTATCTGCTTTATCAGATTTCCAATCCTTAAAGCTATTCTAGAAGACATATTTAACTGCGTTCTCTGCAGTGCCCTGATAATGGTGGGAAAAACAGAGCAGGAGGGCTGCTGGATGCAGCTCCCTGATTCTTGCAGCAATTATCTGTGGTCTCCAAGCGTTTTATGTTGCAAGTTGTTCAGTGGAATCGCTTATGCTGTGTCTGTGTTCTGTGTCTGCCCCCTCTGTGCCAGTTCCCTTCGTTTCGTTAGCAAATCACACGTGGTGATTGCACGGGGAGTAGGAGAGTACCAGGGAGGGGTTAAAGGCTTCGTCCCTAGGGATTGATTTCTAGGTCATTTCTGTTTCCGGAACCTCAGAGTAACGTGTCAGGTTTACAGTAATGGCATTGCTGCAAATTTCCTCTCTGAGTCTCTGAATACCTCTGCTCCTCTTTAGTAGTTCTTTTCTAGCTCTACTATGCTCAGGTACTGCTGCTCTGACTGTCACCGTAACGTCACCGTGTTCTTGGCCGCAGGGTCCTTGTATTCATAGCAAACAAACTGATTTAATTTTGACTGATAGTATTTTCCAGGGAGAAGTCCAGTGCTTTTCATTCTTCTGTTTTGTTCTTGTTCTTGCTTCTTGGTACTTTTCCTATACTTTCGATATGATAGTTTCTATAACTCTAAAAGCATAGAAGAAAAATCACATTTCAGTAACATCTGTTGAAAGGTTATTTTTGCTTTTTTTTCCCTGGAATAGCATAACCTATTAAAATGCTAAGGAACCTATGCAGCCCAGATGTCCAGGTGCACATCATTTCTCACTGCACCTAATTTACTACTGAGTGGATCCAGACAAACGAACCGGCACCCTCTGGCTGCCTATGAAAATGAGAAAAGATAATGGGAATCGGGGCCTTTCTGTAGCAGTGGGGCATGAAAAAAGCTAGAATACAGTACAATTTGCTGTTCGGTACCAAATATCTCAACCATTCTATAACCAAGGAGGCAGTGAGTTTCACAGACCTTGTTAGATAGCAGGGCTGGATGTTTAATATTTTTCATGTCTCATGTTTCTGGATATCAACAAAAGTTTCCTTTGTGAGATTTGTGTATGTTTGTTTTTTGACGGTGCAAAGGTAAGTGTGGTTCTCAGAAAAGTACAGCTCCTGACCTTTCTTTAATTACAAGCAAATGCAGGAGGCTGGTGGATGCTGCTATGCTGTTGGTGTCCTCTGCTGAGTGAACGTTGCTGAACGGGCTTCTGAAAAACAGAGGTGTCTTTGTGCTGCAGTCTGCAGTTCACTAGGAACACACCTGACTGCACCAAGCTCTTTTTACGCAGGGGCCTGCACAGTGTCAAAGGAAAATGTTTTGTTCTAAGTGTAGGGAAGAGCAGATGTGCACGAGAAAGGTCAAAGAAGAGCAGAGCCAACTGACCTACTAAAATAGATCATCTTCGGGGTTTTTAGCAGAAAACCTTTTTCTTCCAACGCTGTGAGGATGCAGCCTTCAATCAGAAAGCAGTGCTGTGCCCTGAAATATATGATGCCTTTTTGTATAAAGTTCTTCCAACTCAAAGGCTGTAGTTCTCCCCCAGCCATGTACTGTCATTACAGCAGTGTCCTGGACTGTGATTGAGGGTGCAGTTCTGCAAACATCTGACTTCCCGTTTTTATTCATATTTGTGTTAATCCCCCATCCTCTAGTCCTGAGGTCTGTAATGTCCCCATGGACAGAGGAACTGGTGGAGAGGAGGAGCACACATGCATAGCATAAGAGAGGTGGCCACCAGTGTGTTGGTGCAGCCAGGCAATTCAGTCCTGTCCAGGGACACCCGTGTTGGTCCGCTCCAAACCTACATCAGGGTCATGTTATGCTACTTTATCAGGACAAAAAGGTCATTATGTTGTTTGTACTGCTGTAGATCTTGTTCTGTAGCTATCCCTGGAGACATTTTCTGGGAAATCTCCACAGTGTCCTGTAGTTCACAGCGTGCATGTATCGCCAATCACTTGTCCATGCCCAGCAGCGAGTTGATAGGGGGAACCAGCATTAGTATTTTAGCTTGGAGAGCAGTAAGCTTTGAAAAGAGTCTCCCGGACATTTCCATGTCCCTGCCTGCTAATTTGCCTTGCAGAGCAGTCTTGGAGCACATGAACAGGACTCCTCTGGGGTGGCACGAAGCTGGTAGATGTAGCTGGTAGCTGCACCAAACATGCTGCAACCAGCGCTAGTTGTTACCAGTCACTAGACCAGACCTAGTTGGAAGTCAAACATAAACAGAATAGAAATGCAGACAGTGTGAATGTAAGGTCCTTAGTACCAGCTGTTTCTCTCAACAGATCATTCCTGCTGTTCTGCAGTACCTTCTAATATAAATGTGGCCAGAGATGCCCCAGGTCTCAGGGCATTGGCTGCTCTTCCCCTTTGCTGGGCTCTTCCATTGGTGCTGCAGCACAAACACCAGCAGTGAGCACAGTAGTCCTGCTTCGTCAAAATGCTCCATTTATTTAAGATTTTGAGAAATCAGGGTTAGTTTCCTAGCACCCTGCACATGCTTACAGTGACTTCTGTATCTGAATGCCTTCCTGGATGAGGACTGGTGGGTCAGATCAGGAAAAATCCACACAAAATCCACATGCCTTGTCCCACTGCCATGCAGAAAGGAATGTGAGGGACAAGGGGTGAATTCCTTCCTTTCCCCCCTTGTTGTATAGTATCTGATCACATCTCTTGATAGGCCCCTTCCCCTCACTTGCACTCATATAATTGCTGAACATTTCTTTCTGGTGCTGCCTCTGGAGACTGGCACTGTTGAAGCATGTAGTTTAGCTCTCCTATTGACCCTCTGGGGAAAAGATAGGAAGAAACACTGAAATTAAACATAGGTGGGGTAGCAGTGATAATTACGTTGGATCATAACTTCCACTGATCTAATTAATGCCACCTAGGTTGTGGCTTGTGCAACTGCCTTGATTTATTGGTTATATCCACAGTAGGCAAAAAGTTCTTAGAATGACGTTTTTGCGGAAGGCTCGTGGCTCTGATATGCAGTGGGAGAGAAGTCACATTGCATCAACATCATGCATATAGTTGCAGTATGTACAGCAGTTTGAAAAATGCCTGTTCTGTGAGGTTCCTTAGAGGTACCATAAATTGGTGATCCATCTTGGGTTAATGATGTAGTCTGTTCAGCCCAATTAATGCTTTTCTAGCTAAAATCCCTTAATGAAGATCTAAAAAGTACATTTTACTGATGAATCTGGTGTAACAAGCTCTAGATGTTCCCCAATTTAAGTGACAGTCAAAGATGACTCTCTCACCTACGTTCCAGTTTATGTATTTGTTTTATTACTCAGGATATGTCTGGATTTCACAGCTGAGTATGCTAGGAATTTAGTTACAAGTTGAAACTGCTTTATAATGCATGGCTATAAAGATCAAAGGTTGCAAAACCAACACTGGAGAGCCAGGTCCCGTTCTTACAAGGCCCATCAATCATGACTTAGTTCTGGCCCATCTCACATGATTTTCCACCATGTGCTGTCATTCAGATAAATGTTTACACATAGCAGTAGACCAGAGACACCCACAACTCTTATGCCATAGGTTCCTGACAGCACTTCTCCTTTTCTGTTTACCCTGTATCTTTTTTTCTTTCCATTATTTTTTCTTTATCTCACGGCTGATGACTGGTACGTGACTTCTGCTAGTGGCACACTGGCAGTTCTCTTTTCTCCTAGGTTAACCAATATCAAGATCAATATAAAATCGAGATAAAGTCTACTCTTTTGTGGTCCCCCCTAGGTATCTGCTGGTGTTCATGATATTTGTACTTGTCCAGTCCTGCCAGCCCATGAAGCAGAAGTTAGGCAGGAGAAGGAAGCTCTGAAATGAAAATAAAGGTAAGTCACTGAAGGAAGTGTTCAGATGAAGCTGACTCCTTTTACACTGCTGTTACTAATCT
>JAVCKT010025078.1:32391-55099 GCA_032273925.1 Rhynchotus rufescens | reverse complement strand
AGCAGGAAGGTTGGACTTGATGATCTCTAGAGGTCCCTTCCAACCTTAAAGATTCTGTGATTCTGTGATTCTGTGTTTGGATAAATTTGATTATATAATGTGAAAGAAATTATTAAAACAGTAAGTCACGGTGAAAGACTATGGTTACGCGTGCGATATTAGAATAAACTGAAATGAGTGCTAGATACAACTGCAGATGCATCAGGTATCTCCGATTTCACATACGTGTTAGCTTGCTCTACATCCTGGGTACAGAAACTGCTTGTACAATAATCAAGTGATGCACTACCTAGGCCACCCACAGCTTTCAATTGAGCTAAACACGAATCTTGGTTTGAAAATGAGGGCTTAAATAATTTCTACATTTTTATGAAAGTCCTTCTTTATGGAGTTTTACAAATTCTATACCCATCTACTACATAGTAAGTAGATAGAAAAGTATGGTTTTATACATATCTGAACAGCAGTATCTGCAGCGAGATTGCTGTTTGGCTAGAAGTAGTCATGGTTGCCATGCTGCAGTCACCCCCTTCAAAGAGGCAATAAAGAAGTGGAAGAGCCACCAAAACTTGATGGGAAGTGAGTCTTACAGCATGGGAAACTGGCTAACACTTCTGATCCTCTAAAGTGAACTAACAGTTGGTTTTCTAAGTCTTCCTTATCAGTGTCCAAGACCTCTGCTGCTCCCATTTAACAGTTCTTGTTAGTTCTGCTGCTTCTGCAAAGCCTGCAGCTTGCTTTATGTCACTAGCGATAGCCTGGTTTGTCCTTTTTCTCTGTTCAGTTCTTATTGTTTTATTCATTTCTTTTAAACAGGCGTTTTCAGTCAGAAAGTCAGAAAGTGCCTTTAATGGCGTCATCCTGTAATGTTAGGGAAGAGAAAAAAAGAGTGGGGGATGTTGGGAAGAAGAGTTGTGTGTGGTGAGGGGTTGTTTGCTTTTAAAAAAGTATCTTAAATCTTACCACAGAAGTATTCTCCATTACGCGAATTTTAATACATATCCTTTAAGTATATATAAGTTGGAATGTGGTTAACGCTCAATGACCATGGATGGGAACAGAGTTTAGGAAGCATACAAAAGCTGTTATATAACCTATTAATTCAATGGCTTTACAACATTTTCTGCTCTGCTAGGTACAAGTGAATGGAAAAATTATCTATTCCTAGCCTATAAAACCTGAAGTCACAAGAAAGGGCTGGCAGAATCTATTCTGGGAGATATTGTTCATGTGAGAGAGAGAGACAGCTACTTTCCTACTAAGAATTCTAGCTGGAATTGAAACTGAGGAATAATTCTCTTCTTTTGGGAACCAAATTCCACTCTGCAATGATGAATTTGCAGCCAAGCTCTTTGTAAATTCTGCTCACTGGAAAATGAAACTCGCAGACAGAAACTTGCCTTTTGTCACCAAGATTGATTTCAGTCTGGACTCCACTTTGGTGAAGGTGACACAGTCCAAGTCCTTGGATTTAAAAAGTCTGTCTCCATAGAAAGTAGATGAGAAATAATGCCTGTGACAATTACACTTCAAGCAGAAGAAGGAAGCTTGGAAATAACTGGATAAATATAGATGGGAACAAAACTAAAGATTTTGGCCTCAAATGCTGCAACTTAGATGATCACTGAATGTTTCATTATTGGGATAATGAGGACCGCAGATACTGTCCATCACCAGAAAGCCTGAGCTGCAAGTTCTAACCAAGAAATACAGAGCAGCTCCTGTTGGGGACAGCTGCAGAAGTGGAGAAGCAGATGGGACAGGATATACAAAGTTTTGCATACCGACAGGGTAAACTTAAACAGACTCTGGAAAAATGATGGCATTAATAGTAATTTGCCTTAGAAAGTAAATTTAAAAAGCGACACTGATATTGTACTAAAATGAAAGTCTGTGCCAAGTAATAGCTTATTTCAAGAATGTTTGTATTAACAGGTTTCTTCTCTATTACTTTAACAATACCACCTATAAGTGGAAAAGAATGTTTCACTGTATATATGTGTAACATGTTCTTCTCCAGATATAGTGCATCTACTTATGAAAGCTACAGGAGAACAAATTAACCAGAGGCAAGACTTCAATATTGGTTAATTAAAATCCGGGTGATCATAAAATCATAGCATTTAATGGAGTACAGAGTTCACGCTAGAAAAGAAGAGTTATATAATAAATGAATACAACTCAGGGAAAGGTCAGTCACTCTCCAGGTCACCAGCTCATCTAATGGAAGTCATTCAAACCACAGCCACGTCGTGGCTCAGCATCTGCACAAACTTGGGCACACACAGCTTGATAAACCACTCTCTTACACAGTATCTTTGCATACATATGCAGAGGCAGGTGAAAAGATAACATGAGAATTACTTATTTACTGATCTATTGATCCTTGTAACATACTGTACAAGGAGACTGTTTTTCCAGGAGGATCTGTCACTCCTGCATTGCACAAGGGGAGTTTCATGATGTCCCCAAGACCATTTACATAAATCCTTAGGGTGAACTGTAATGTAGAAGCAGCCTGCCATGCTCCCCTGCCTTGCCTGCCTTTGTACCTGGTCAGCTGAGATAATAAAATGCTTCTTACTTTCCCAAACAGGAGTTCACCGATCACGACATGTGAGCAGGGCTCCCGGAGGTGGCTGAGCACACCAGACGTGACAAGAGCCACTTCTGCGTTAAGCTCCACAGCTGCTCTCAAGAATACAAACCAAAGTTGCCTAGGAACCACTAACGTTACTCTAAAGCCTTCTCTCCATTCATAAGTTATTAATATATATATTTCTAAACACATATACATGTACACACCTACCTTCAGGTAAAGCACATGCTGAGGATTAAGAGAACAAAATATGGCCCATAACCATTCAAAGACTTACTCGGGTCCCAAATACATTCTATTACCAATTCTTTAGTTCTCATGTAAGCAAGCTTGCATCCACACATGGCGGCTCTAGGAGCCTATTTTTCTCTTTTAAAGGAGAGCAAAGCCTCTTCTGTTAGGGATGGCTCTTCCTGCAGTCAGGATAGAAGAGTCACAAGAAGCACGTGCACACCACCATGCCTTTTATACACACAGCATACGTTACAACTTAGAGTTTAATGGCACAGCATAATTTTCGTTGCTTGTTCTTCAGCTTTTGTAGTTAGCCTGATCAGGTAGCACACAGCCATCCTTAGTAAGGAGGCAAGCTGCTTCATTTCAAGAAGAAATTGCAAGAAATTGCCAAGATAGTCTCTTATTCCATCAGCTAAAGCTCTTTTCTCCAGACTAAATCCCTGCTCTGAAATGGCACACAGATGACAGCATTCAATTAAGTTCAGAATTAATGTAGCATGAAAGCACAGCCTTACTGAGAGGTTGAGCGAAATCAAACAGTGGGATTGCAGGGTATTTTCACCATACTTTACTGCAAATGATCACTCATTTTTCCTGCCATGAAACAGGTCAGTAAAGTGACAGTAGAAAAAGATTAAGGCAACCACTTGTTTTACAAGGGTACTCCTTAACATAAGAATTAGAAGCGAGTTAATAATGTTCAAGAATGGAGTTAATCTATTTTCCTCCATTGTTGTCAACTAAATTATTCCTGAGAGCACCTCTTCATTTCTCAGTCGGCGCTGCAGGTTGCTGAATAACACTCCAGTATGTTGCTCGTGAACAGCTTCCAGAAATCCAATTACCGGGATTAGCATCTTTTGTTGCATGAGGGGCTCTACTGGCCACTAACTGCACATGTGCACCTACTTTGGAGCAAGACTTCTTGCACTGGGCTTACGATTTCGGGTGGACCAGCTTCACTGGGGTTATCGGGAAACAAGCAAATAGGGCTGGCTGGCTGGTAGTTATTTTTAATCTCACAAAAACACTCAGCATGGGGGCAAGGGAATACATGTAAGTACTCAGAACAACAGTTAAGTTTTCAAAGGTTGAAGTGGGGCAAAAATACAAGCACTAGATTTTCTGGCTTGTTTACAATCAAATTGTTTAAACATATCTGTGAGCCACCTAGGTTTTGAAATGTCTCCTTTTAGATTCTTACTTGAAAACTGAGTGGGGAAAAAAAAATACTATTTCATCTGCTTAAATATTTCAAAAAAAAATCAAGACAAGAAACAAGAGGTACCTTTTCTCTTACAATATATGTCAGATCTATCAACTATTCACTTACCCAGGAAAGTTTCATTCTGTTTTTTCTCCTCTTTAGTCTGCAAGTCAGCCTTTAATAATCATCTGGCAAGTCTGCAGCAATCCCAGACTTTACAATCATTACTCCTCTACACCTGTTTAAGTAAACAGAATATCAGAATTTCATTACGGTATCAGGAATAAAATCCAGATCTTCTTGTCTTAAAGGCACATAAGACACAATCAGAGGATAAGGTGATGGAAAACACCCTAATTTTACCCACTGGAGCATTCTACAAAGTCACTGCCTGACTTATCATTCAAAAGCACGAGTCTGTCTTGGGCTTCTCAAGGAACATCACTGCTTTTGATCCGATATCAGCTCCATGGACTTTCTGAGGGCTTTTACAGCAGTCCCAAATTGCAAGCGGGCCTGGAACCCTGTGTCTCCACACCAGCACTTGCTTCTCCCCTGCCAGGGCAAAGGGAAAGTCAGTGGTACCAAAAGGAGCCACAGCACAGCCACTGTAGGAGCAATATTGAAATCTTTCAACAGCAGCTCTTTATCTTGACTAGAATTTCATAGAAGCGATATAAATGGAAATCCAGCGTGGTGAATCACAGACTGACAGGTTCAGATAATTGAAAAGGAGCTCGAGTGTTCCTGTTAATTGCGTGCTGCAGGGAGAAATCCCCTGCCGCAGCCTCGCTGAATCAGTGAGCAGGGACCCAATATTTACTATCAATCAACATTACAAGCACTTAATAAAAAGTTTTCATAGGAGATGGATCATTTCCATTAATCATCTCCTCTCCACAAACAAACAAAAAAATCCATTACCAGAACTAGGAGTCTCAAGTTTTGTATGCTCAAAACAAAAACAAAACCACAAGTCTTCAAAGATACAAACACATTTCAAACTAAAGTTTATATCTTTTTTTTCAACGTGGGGGCCCATGTATAAGAGCTATGAGGAAGAGAATGGGATAAATGCTCGACTCCATCAAGCCAGCTGTGATTCAGAGCACACTTTAAGCAACACTGCTGAATACAGGGCCTAAACCCTTATAAGAGCCATTTGTGTGGCAAAAGAGTTTTGCTCTGGACTATGTCCCTGGCTAAGGAAGCAATGACAGAACTACCCATCATTTGATATCTCCTTTTCCAAGTTTGTTGCATCCCAGGTTTGCAAATCAGAGAAGAAATCAAATACGCAATTAAGTTTACCTCTTAGCAGAAGCCCTGTCAACCTTTCAGCTAAGGATGCAAAGGAAAACAGGAAGCCTTCAAAGCTATCTCGTGTGCCACAAATAGTCTGGACCTCTGCATTCCAGCCATGGCTCTGCACTACTCTGCCCTCTGTAAAACCGATATGGAAGTTACCCACCTGCACTTGCCATAAATTCATGCAATGTAGGTGGATATGCACTTATTTATGCTGCAGGTCTTTTCCTCAAAAAGTGAGTTGTCCTCTGACGTTCTCCTTTCACTCACATACATATTAATTAAGGAACGGGTCAGTTGTCATAAATTAAGCAGAAATTTACACTGGAAAGCAAGAACATAATCCAGAGCAGAGAAAAGGGAGAAGAAAGTGGGAGGAAGGGGTTGTGCGAGCACACAGCAAGCCAGGACGCCAGCAAAAAGCTCATGTCCTGGGCAAGATGAACTGTGCATCAGCCATAGCCTGTCTGCATTATAAATGAGGTGTTTGTCTAATTAAAAGCCTCTGTGATCTAGATATCTGACTGTCCTTTTTTTCTCCTCTCGTTTTTGGCAGGAGAATAGAAACCTTTGAAGGATTCCCAGACACAGACAGTATCAAAAGGTTGATACTCTCTGTTCTTGGCTTGCATTTAGCTGTGAAATTAGAATGGATTTTTGGGAACATGCCTGGCATTAAAATGAAAGTCAAGAGATGAAACAAACACTTAATATTAAATTATTGGTATATAGGTAATCATTCCAATAACTTCAATAAGAAAATATCTAAAACATAACCTCTGTAGATTTATATAGAATATTATAAATTTCATGTTACCTAACTTGCATATTGATTTTCTTAAGACATAATTCTTGAAGCAATGTCAGGGAGGTGAGAGAGCTACATGGACGAGTTAGATTTACTCCTTATCACTTGTTTTTCTTGCTTGTACCAGTCCAAGAGAAAGAGGAAAGTTAAATATGCCAAAGAAAAGGGAAATCAACAGTTCTAATCACTCGCCTAGTAAGCCTAGAAATAGTCTAACTAATATTACCAATGGAATATCTTAAATATATATTTATCTAGATCTTTGATTTTGTAGAAAACATATTGACACTGGAAATGATCTCTTTGGGAAGTTGCATTAAGCACAGTACAAGCTAAGATGCTGAAAGGAAATACCTCAACAGCCCCCCTGCCCTAGGGGAATCTAATCACACAACTACTCAGCCATCAATTTTTCACCCATCACGAGGGGCCTGGGCACATCCCTGACAGTCAGTTTTACTTACCTGCAAAATACATCCCTTAAAATACCATTACCTCTCAGGCAGACCGGGTCAGCCTAAGCATAATTTTCTAAGGATTACATCACATTGGAGTAAGTTATGTCTATACCTTAAAGACACCAAAAATGGGACAGAACCCAAAGGGCATTTTCCACAGCAGTTTAATGAAGACAGTAATTGAACATTCCAGCACTTAACCAGCTTTGAAAAATACTCCTGTTTGGGGAAATCTACCAGCCAGTAGGTAGCAAGACCATCAAGAGCTGTTTTTACCTTCTCTAGCAGTAGATGTGCAATAGGCAACACCTTCATTCTTTCCTGCGTGTTTCTGCTTTTAACTGTGTCCCAAGAAAAGCGGTATTCATCCTAAACGAATGTCCCAGGTAAGGGACATACCTTTGCCCAGGTGCCCCCAGGCATTACACTGCACATGAATCAGGGCTCTGTGCTGCACTGCTACTCCTTCCTTAAGGAAAGGAAAGCAACATTTGTGAATCTTAATGCACATTAAGCTATGTGAGCTTGGACTAGCTAAAGGGGACCACTCCCATCAAAAGATGGGGGACAGGTACAAAACACCTTAAAATACTAAAGTGCACTAAAATGTTGGCTCTCAAAATATTTTTGTCCAAAGTGATTCTTTCTGGAATGGCTTCATACTAAGAGATGCTGTAACTGGCTGCACTTAGAAGTAAAACCAAAACAAAGGTTTTGACAATTTCCTCAGCTTTGCTTTGTTATTCCAGGTCAGGCATAGGCCGCTGTGTTCCCAAGCATTGTTTATTCTCAGCTTTAAAATATGGTGCTTTCTTAGGTCTCTAATAAAGGTCTCTGGCAGCCAGGAATCCCTAAAGACAGTGAACAAAGCCAGTTACCAACGGTGCTCTTTTATTTTCCACAGGAGGCTAGAAGGGTTTTTGCCACAAATCAACCAAGTCCTGTCACCATATGGTCAACTGGGGCAATACAGGCCGATTAAAATCTACATCCTAACTGGATGTCCAAGCAATCAGGAGTCACTGGTGTCATGCCCTGAGCCTCCAGCTGTGGGTGCCCGTTCGCAGCTCCGCTCAGACGGGCCTTGCCCAGCTCTGCTCCTCACTCACCTCAGATGCCCCATCCACAGACACCCTATCCACAGATACCCCAAACACCAATCCGATGCCTTCCTCTGCAGACCTCATGCCACCGAGCTGGGAATTCATCCTGCAGACCTGTGGGTGGGAGAGGGGAAAGGGGTACACAGAGGAAGGGTAAGGAAGAGCAGGAGAGTTGGGGAGATGCAGGAGCACTACAGCCCCTTAGGCTGCTCTTGGCTGCTGTCTATTGGTGCCTGGGACACCCCAAACCTCTACCAAGAGTTGTTGGAGGACATGCTTGCTCTGGCCAGCTTTCCTAAGCTGAGCTTTGCAGGGAGCACCAGGCTGCCTCTTGGGACACCTCGTGGCTGACATGAGTCCGCTAAGCAAAATGCTTCCCTTGCCCCTGTCTCGATCTTAGGTGTAAAAATGCAAAGCTCTTCTTATGGGGAAATAAATAAAAACTTTTCTTTGGAAAGACACTGCATAGAAGTACAGCATATGCATTTCTACATTTCCTTTCATTAATCATTACTAATACCATACTGATTTTATTGGCACAACCATTTATTTAGAACTCTTATAAATCATAGGAAGGATCACAACTTCTCAGCTCAGGCAAAAATGGATTTATATACTGGAGTTCTCATTTTATGCAATTCTTGCAAGGAGTCTGAAAATATTTTTAGATTTTTTTTTTCAAATTTTAAAGATTTACTTTACAGTCTTTCTCCTGCTTCTCTGCCTAAAGTTCACAAGTGCTATAAGCTGTATTTACATCCCGTAAATGAACTGCACATTTCACACTGTATTATTTGATCTTCCATAATATCATGGCAATGCACTCCGCTCTTTGAGGGCAGCAGTACATCTTACATATTGCTACTAGAAAAGGTCATGAAAAGATCAATACATGTCATCTGCTTACATATAATGTCACAGAAAATCGTCCTTTAATATAAAAGGAAGCTCCCTTAGAAGAGAATAGTATCATAAGGAAAAGGAGTAGCAAGTAACAGGCGGCAGAGGGAAGGTCTTAGACTTTCAAGGTTAGATTCTCTGCAGCATAAGAGAAGATGCTGATGTCCATAACAGGCTCTTCACACCACGCGCAGACTGCGTAGGAAGAGCTGCATGTTGTTGGTAAAAGCTGGTGAGGATATAATTTGTAGATTGGTGGTGTGCCACCCATCACATTTTGTAGCACTGTGGGTCCTTCCTAAGCACCAACTGAGCTTCAAAGGCAGTGGAAATCTTGCTCAAGCAAGTTAAAGAAACCAGGGTACCAATGTAAATTAAAAGTTGTCACGCAAGTTATTAGTTAGCAAAGAGGGGAAAGAAGCAGCATTCCCTGTTGTATCCAAGAGCTTGCGGAGATTTGCAGCTACAGATAACACGGTAAATGCGTTCCCCGCCATCACGTAGGCACAAGATGCTTCCACCACCAGGTAATCCAAGTACCACTCAACCACTCATCTCCTTTTTACACACAGAGGAGCATCTTGCAAAACCAGTCAAGTTCCAAATCCAAGATTTATGTTCTGCAGACTGGATTTTAGGAACCTAAGCCAAAACTTTAGTCTTCAAACCCCATGTTCACTCACTGCCTAATCTCCTCTGATACATCAGTTTTCTCCATGTGCTTAAAGCTCAGCTTCTGCACTTCCATCCTGGGCAGCTGGGAAAGGCTGGGAAATGCGTTAGGTTGCGTCTGTGTCTTGTTACAAGAGCAAAGTATTTCCACATAGCTTAGCCAAGACGGCGGCCTAGCCAACATTCCCATCATGAGTTGACCACATTTAGCACCACAAGAAGGAGGGGTTTTAGCCTCAGTTACATGCCTCTTATTCGTTCCTTCACAGAATATCCTCGCCATCAGGGCACTCATCCAGAATAGGAGGGGGAAAAAAAAGAAAAGAAAAAAAAGGAAAAAAAAAGGTGCCTGATCCTTTTACCTTTTCGGTTTACTCCATTTGGATAATAAAGATCCCTTTTGAATCTCTAGAAAGCAGATGACCTTCAAGAGGAGAGAGGGACAGCCCCTCCACACAGGGCACTTCCAGCCTAAGGGGACAACCTCCAGAGAGGACGGGGTAGAGTCCTGCTCGGAGGGAGGCCAGGAGACCAATGCCAGGACACTAGGTGCATCCACAGCCACAGGCTATTTCCTAGGGACACTGTCAGACAAGGGATCAGGCAGCCCATTCTAGGCCTCACCTCCAAAGGATTTCTTTTAAAAAAACCTTTCAGTTCTTTTGTGTCCAAGCTTGTATTGTCTCAGCAGACTATTGTTCTACCCCTGCCTCGGCGGGCTGTGTACATTTTGTCCCAGCTGGATGCCCTGGCACGCTCCTGCTACCACCAGCCCTGGAGTCAGGTCCCACACCCCTCTGCTACAACCCAACTTCCAACCCACATTATTGTCCGGAGGAATGGCATTAAGCAGCTCACTTCACCTGGAAGCAATATATATCTGGCTGCAGATCTGCAGTGCTCTGGCATCAGATCCCCAAGACAGGCTCCTGAGGCGGGTAGAGGCTCCCAATCCCAGCTCTGCTCCTGCCTAATCCAGGAGCAGGGAGGATTTTTATCCTCTAATTATTCCCAAAGGAAAGTCATTCTTGGTGCATTGTCTACAATACGTTTTTCTACCCTTTTTATGGTTCATAACATTTAAATGACTGACTAATAGGGCATTTTCCACTGGCAGCATTCGGAGCCTGTCCCTACCGAGTGACCAGTCGTCAGAGTTTGGCCATGTTTACTTAAGCTATCCCCTAGAAACTCCATGTTTTTCCTTTTGGAGCTCGACTGTATTGCAACATAGATGGTGAGATAAAACCATGCCTGCAGATAAGCAGCAGCCTGCCTTTAATATTTTAAATCTATTCTTTCAGTCCCATGCCCAGTGATTTTATTATCAAAGTAATTGCAGCCTGAGACATCCTGCAGCATAACTCAAACCATCTTCCTATTTGTTTCTGGACTCTGATGGAACATATTATATGGATTTTGTCATTTCTCCAATATTTGCTCTTAAGAAGTCATGATCCCATAGTCCCGAGTTATTTTTTCATATCATTATAGGCTTAATGCTTTGTTGTTCAAGCTTAAACCTAGAGACATCTGAACCAAAAGTCCTTTTAAGACTAGCTACACCTTACTCTTAGTTAGAAGGGAAGCAGAGTTTAGGTTTTGTGTTGCTCCTTCACCCCAAAGTAGTGCAAGTGCTTCACACAAAGGACACAGCTTAGCCTTGTTCTGAAAGTTGATGGCTCACATGCCAAAGAAGCTAACACCTAAGGCTTTACTAAGTAAGTATATTCTAACTGTAAAATCTCACCTCCTTGTTATCAAGGCCAAGCATTCAAAGACTAAAAGGAAAAACTGAGCAATCATTCCTGTTGAGAGTGCTGTCCATTTGCTTTAGTTATTAGGAGGAAATCTGGGGAGCCTAAATTAAGCAAAACCTTGTTTAACTTTCATTCTTGCCACATCTTGGTAGCAACTTGATGCAGCTGAAGCATGGGTTCTCTTAGGCACCAAACAGGCACCAATATTTGTGCTTTTCATGTTCCTCCCTTTAGCACCAGGCACCAAAAGAGGGGAAGAGATAGAAGAAATCCATAACTACCTGAAACGAGTCTCCTGACCACGCTGACGGATATGGGCAACCCCCAAGCACTCGCCTGGCTGAGCTCAAGTTTCCTTCCGACTCATGTGTTGGTCCGAGATTTTAGTTTATTTTTTTGTACTTACACATGCATTTCCCAACACTGCGTAGGGAGATCTCCCTACAAGAAGCTGGTGAGAGGCTGACCCAACCGCTAGGCCTGAGCCTTGGTGTCCCTGGGCTAAGCAATGTAACCTCCATTCCACTACAGAAGGACATGGACTGCTAAAATGGGGTAATTAGCTTTGTAGCTAAACCTGTTTAAACCCCTTTTAATTAAGGTTCCTTCACTTTCACCCGATACCTAGCCTCACGGCCTGGTTTTTATGTGCTGCTCCAGATGGACACCGCTCCAGTGAAGGTGAAATTCCCCTAAATCTCCATGAGGCCTCTCCAGTCATTCTGCACTTTTTCCATTCGCTTCAGTTACGTAACCACTCTTGAAATAACATATGGATTTACTATAGAAATTTCGCTGCCAACACTGAACATGTTCCAAAGCGAGCACAATCATTGACCCAGAAACTTATCTTGGCAATCTAAGTCCAAGTCCCACCTAAGAGATAACAATGAATATTTTAATCAGGATATGGCCACTAATATGACCCAGATATCCAAGAATGTTTTTGCTAAGACCTCCTTTGCGCACCAGCTTGGCCTAAGAAATAGTTAGGCCCAAGGCAAGGCTTGTGTCTAAGGAGAGTCCATACACGTTGCTGCTCCTTATACAGGTACCTAATTCAACCAATTCAAGAGCAAGTGTCACTGTACAGATGGGATTTTGTTCTCAGAGCAAGTTTATACTTTTAAACCAGCACATCTGGTCAATAGTTAATTTAGAGCAGCAGACAATGCACAATAGACTGATTATTTGCCCAGTGGTTGTAAGCAAACTCTATACAGAGCAGCACAGCACAAGGACAGCAAGAAAAAAAACTCAGAAAAAAAAAATATGAGCTCCAAAAACATCTATTTTCATTTCTTGCTTGTTTGGCTGAGCTACAAAAGAAAGAGAATAGGGAAAAAAAAAAAAGAAAAGGAGTGCAAAGGAAATGACCAAGCTGTGACATATTACTATAGCTTGATAAATATGCCCCAGCCATGAGAAGTTTATATGCCGTCCAATTTAAGGTGTTGAACTCAAAGGAAGCAGTTCTGTGGAAAATATCATCTGATTATAACTTTTGAGTGCCTTAAAGTTATAGAATATATTGAGTTAGTTTGGTTGTTCTTTGCTTACAAAAACCTCCAGTTCTGAATGCACCTGAAAAATTGACGTGTTCAGATTTTCCCCAGTAGTGGATATGGATTAATAAGCAAATAAGGCCAACAGCAAGGTGAATGGTGCCCTTTGAGGCAAAGCACAATAAATACATTAGCCAGTATTTTTAGAGATAATTTCACTAATGGGCAGAAATGGGCAGCAAAGTGGCTTTTGAAATATTCCATTGCCATTCCTTGAAAACATGGTTGCAATCAGCAAAGTGTCGGGAAACGGGGAAGGTGGTCTCTTCCACGAGGAAGATTTTCCGCTATTTCTCTCCCTCATTCCCCACCCCTTCACTTTTCCCCTAATCAGAGTGCTTTCTTTCCCTTTCTTGCTCTGTTCATTTGTTCTGAGAGACAAATAGCAGCCTGCACGTTGCCTGGAGGTATCTAGCTTATAGCTAATAAATTCTGTCAGGTTTAAAAGAGTCCAAGGGAAGCAACCAAGTATGGGGGGGAAAGACACAACACAGATTCACTGCGAGGTTGGAATATTCAAAATTAGCCCAAAGAAACACAGACCATAAAAATCAGAATATTCCAAATTCCAAGGAATCTCAGCATCCCAGTGCCTCCTATACCAAATTTTACATCTAACATTGGTAGGGTTGAACATGCGCCCCTGCCCTCCAGCACAAGACAGCTCTGCTTAGCCATCCAATTTGTCTGCTGTTCATCAACACCCTTGCCGGGCACCTCAGGGCACCACCGAGGCATTTCTATCCCGGGCATTCACAGCCCTGCAGTCTCCGGAGCCAACAAACTGTCAAATTAGTGCCAGCTCATGACAGCTTTATGATATGTAATCGCGTTCCCCAGCAAATGGTCCGAGACCCCCTGCTTGCTGCTGCTGTCAAGCTAGAAATGCTTTCTGGTGTGCATCTCTGATAAATTCATATTTTGAAAACAGATCCCAGCTGGGAAAGTAGTGGTTTTACCTCAGAAAAAAAAATCATGCATAAACGCACTCAATCGCTTTCTCCCTGCCTTGCTTAAAAACTCTCAGGTCTGTTCTTGAAGATAAGGCAGGAAATAGTAGATGGGTGTAGGTTAATTCAAAATCTACATTGTCCTCTTCCAAAATAGTTTTTTCACCTAACAAGCCAGTCCAGCATTCAAGCTGAATTCATTGATTCAATGCTGCCAGGGTTTTACCCAGTCTGTGTGGGCCATAGAGCCCATATACCAAAAGCTGAAGCAAAGATAAACCTGGTTTAGACAAATATACTCAGCGAAAGGGAGAGTTGAATCAGAAACTCCTGAGTTGCAAAGATGAGCATCAGGAAACAGATCAAGTGAGGGAGTATCTCCCTTCTCTCCTCTACCTCAACATCTTGGAAATAAGATTTTTATCTTTATCCCTCTTTACAAAAGCTTTGTCCAGGGTACTGTAACATAAAGCAATGAGAATAGTCACACATATTGTGAAATAATCTGCTTCACATCCCTCTTTGTGGGATCTCAGAAGAGCTCGAATATTAGCTGCTGTGGTTACTTACTAATTGGTGCTGGCAGAATCAACCCCAAGCAGCAACCAAAGAGAAAAATTAACACAAGAAATTCTTAAAAGCAAGATTACTATTTTCAATATACTTCATCTATAATTCAAAGGGAGGCAATTCTGCAGGGTTTTCATGCAGAGTACCCCACTGAAGCTAGTAGAAGCACTAGAAAAATAGAGCAAAACCCCAGCAAAGCTCCACCAGACGACAACTGACGGCAGAGAAACTAAGAAATGTGCTCCTGTCACTAAGGTCTTCACCCTCCACACACTGGCGAGGAAAGCCCACTCTCCAGTGGACGGTTCTGCTTGAAAATGCACTCAAGAAACCTGAGGAAATGAGATGCTTCCGCATCATCAAGTGACCTTCCAACAAGGTCCTGTTTGCAGAGGACAATCGTGGTCCCTGCTGGTGCACAGCCACCAGAAATCCTGCCACACACCAGCAATCCATCTTCCCATTGATCCACCATCTAATCAAAAATAGAGATGTGATTGACCTCTCCACAGGCGAGTTCAGAAGTTGATTTGCTGGTCACTTCACTAAAGGGCAGCAGGAGACCCAAACAGCGTCTGATCTGCAACCATCTCTGAGTAGCATGAGGAAGTTAAACGAGAAGACATTTTACTATTAGTCCTCTTTTGTTTTAGAGGAGCCTGGTGTTCTGAGCCAGACACAGTCTGCATCAGCACACAGAAAGTTACATGTCTTTTCTTTGCTTAGGTTGTAAACTCTCATTGCAGTGGGGTGAAGAGAGGAATAGATGAACACAAGCTTCCCAACAAAGTAAGAAAGAGAAACCCAGTTGCTGATGTTCCTGTTGAGATCTGGCCATTCAGCCACATGCTGCTCTTCAAAACCCTATAGAGCAAGGCACTGTTTCAGGGTGTTCAATATACCCTGCAATGTGCTTTCAGAAACAGCACACACTCCCATACACCTATAAGGTCTGCTTAAGCATTGTGGTCTAAGATGCACTAATGAAAGCTGCTGCTTCAGTTCTATAAAACAGCATCATCTGCTGAGGCAGCAGCAGCTCCCAGCCCCACGGTGCCTCGCCGAGCTCGGGGCCCTCGGGGCTTGGTTGGTGCCAATGAACTTGCTCCAGCTCCAGATGTGCTCAACCTCTAACAGGCACTGGAGTTAGTGCCATTCACAACGGGCTGCCACAGCCAGCTGGGCCTGGCCAAGGACGGGATGATTACTGGGCATTTTAAAGAAAAGAATTCCATAAACGCCTCATGCTTCCAATCCAGGAAAGCACCAATAAAAATAGAACTAGCAGGAGATTCTGGAACACTTGTTCTTTGGTGCTACCTGAGAAAAAAGCTGGGCACAATCTGCATTTATCATGATAGCCGGGCTCAATTAATCTGCAGTGCCTGCGTCCCGGTTCCCTGGAGCAGGCAGATTGCTTTCATGGAGAAATTGGTTCCGAGGGGAGACCGGATCGATAAAGCCCGAGAGATGTGCCACGGCTGCTTGCTAATTTTCCATTGCTTATCACTCAATAAATAAGCATTAGGCAGCCTGCCTTCCCTTGATCAAGCATGTCGTTAGCTGTACCTAAAAGAAGCAATCCACTCTGTGCGCTGGAGCTGCTTTCCTCCAGGGGAGCAGAAATAGCCGGCATTCCAGGCATTGCTCTCCTGCTAGGAATTGAATTTGGGTTCAGACTTCAGCTAAAACAAAAAACGGAAACAATACATCTAAATAAGCTTAAGAAAAACATGCATCTTACTCATTCTCTTCCATGGAGAAGCATTAAAATTAATTCTCACAACCACACTAATGCTTCACGTTCATTTTCAAAAAGCAGTGCTCGGTACTAACAGATGCTCCTTCCAACTAATCCCTCACATATCCTGTCATTTGCTTTGGCTTTCAAGCTTGCTGCTCTTAATGGATGCCTTTTCCAAGCGATGCACATCACCCTAGATGCCATATCGTTGGAGCAGATGGAGGTGCCCTGCCTCTCCTCGCCTCTCCCTCCCCTCGCACACACATTTCCCCGTGCACCTTTCCCAAGCTATTAGCATGCCACGTAGAACAACAAAAGCTTAGAGAGCTGTGCATTGTGCCTTCCATGGAAAAGTGATTTAGAGAAAATAAGCGTGGACTTATAGTTAAGATATTAGAGCCCATTCAACTGTATTTGTTGGGAGGGGGAAAAAAAAGGTATCATTCTTTCATTGCCAGAAATTCAATAGAATGCCAGCTCTTCGACATAATTAGATAGAAGAAACCAAAAGGGAGCTAACAGTGCCTTTGTGAAAAACCAGGATCATCTCATTTGCTCTTTTACACTGAGGAGGTCTGGCCACCCTTCCTAGCAAAGCCATCACACCCATAGCATTAAAACTCCTACCTTAGACTTGGAACAGCCTGCCCCATGGTAAGGCAAATTACCCCTCACCTAGGAGTAATTTGAATAGATATTTACTTAAAAGCATAGGTTGAACCACACATAGGCTCAGTGAGGGAAAACATTGAAAGACTTTCTGTATAGTTGATCTCTACAGAAGAGCAAACTAAGTTTAAGTTTTTAATATAGTTGCAGCGTTTTAACATAAAAAGAAAATGCTTCTATCATGCCTTTGAGATACCTTTTAAGCTTACGTCTAAGAGTTCAGTCCCCACTTCTTAGGTCAAAAAAGGCTAACAGTACTTCAAAAGTTAGTGCATACTCTTAGGCTGCGGCTTTCACTGTGCAGGGAATTGAGATCCCAAAGGAAGTGCCTTCCTTCTACTAAAAGGAAAATTTCTGGCCGCCGGGGCAGGGCTGTGGGAGAAGGTTTTTTAATGAGCTCAAACAGAAGTGGTGTGAATTAACAGCTGCGTCACTGGACCTGGAGTCACGAGACAGAGATTCTATTCCTGGCTCTGCTCTTAGGCAGATCAGTTTTACTTAATTATTGCAATTACTGATTATTCATATTGCAATAAGATCAGCACTTGTGCAATACTAACGGTTGGCTATTGCAGGTCACTGATGACAGTAGGGAAAAGAGACAGAAGACATGTCAGCTTTTCAGAAAAGTGGAAAACTGAGGCAAAACCCAGGTCAGCAGCTGTCCGATGCCCAGTACTGATGTACAGTACTGATGGCAACAGCAATATTATTAAGGAAACACATTTGGTTGTACCAAGGCAATGGTCTGCCTGCCTTTTTTAAAGTTTTGCAGAGGAATATATGAAACTATCAGTTGCTTTACTCTAGGTTACAAAATGGAGCATAGACCTCCACAGCCAACCAGCATTTGGAAAGACATTCTGGATCTTCCTTCCTTAAGTTTTTTTTCCGGTGCCCTTCCCCAGCTGGTATTAACCCAGACAACCTGTCTCTTTGCATTAGCCTCAAGCTGCCTTTAAATCATCAGAGCACTCTGGGTAAAAGATTTCTTTTCTCTTCTGTTCTCATCTTGCACCTTATCCAGTAAGGTTTCTGCTTCTAATGTCAATATTTTCTATAGGTCAGGTCAATATTGGATGTCTTTGCTTTGGTTCATAAGTGAAATTAAAACTGCAACAAGGAAAAGCCTTCTGATTTTTATCAGTTTCTGAACTTAAGCTGTAAAAGTCTCAGGTGTCTTTCAGAAGAAGTAGGGAAATACTCTAACCATTAAATTTAGATAGCAAGCATTAATTTTAGTATTTACTTATAACTGTAATTCAGAAGTCGTTTCATATTATATTTTATACAGAGACTTATCCTCAGGTATTAAAAAGCATTAAGCTCATTCTCTGTGAAGAAAAGCAGCACAAACCAAGGTCCATTTTGTCCCATTTTGTCACACGATGCAACCACATCAAACAGCAGGAGACTTGGGGTTTCCGCAATAACCTCTGTCATGGAGAATTCAACGGAACAAAAGTTTCCCTTCCCTTTCAGGCTGCAGGTTGACAGGCTAGATGAGTGCGAACACCCTGACAGCCTCACCAGCTCCCAGCAAGTCTCCCTGCCTGAGGTGGCCAAGGAGACCTCCCTCGATGGCCAAGGCCCAAGCAGCACCACAGCAGCAAAGCAGCGAGGTGGTGGCCACTGCTTCCCGAGCTCTATTTGACTGACTATTTGAAGCAGAAGATCCGGCAAAGCCTCTGAGATACGGCCCCTCAGGAGTGGCAGTGTTTTCTGCTACGAGTTTCTTTTTTTCATCCTGTTTGACATCTGGGAGGTTAAATTTGCTTCTGACAGAAGGATAGAGAGATGGGAAAACAAAGCTGTAGCAATATTATGCAGGAAAATATAATAGAAAGAAAATGTATATAGTTCAAGTGGCAAAATGACTGGAAGGAAAACAAGTTTTGACTCTTGGACTTCTGTAGAAGAGGGAGGGAAAAAAAAAGGAAAAAAATACTGATGCAGAGTTTAAAAAAAAAAAACCACACACACATAGTTTTGTTTGCATATTAAACTGAACTTTAAAGAAACAGAAAATTAATTACTTGGGGCTGCAATTTTTCTCAAGGGCTTTACCTATGCCAACGGTACCAACGATACCAGCAATACTTTCCCCTCTGAGTGGGGTCAGCACAGAGAGTACATCATCTGCAGTACATCCTATAGGGAGCTGTATAAGCAAGACGATGCTCGGAGGTACTGTTGTCCTGACCATCCGTCCACAGGACCTCATAGCAGTGGTTGCTGCTCTAAAGGGAGGCCTGTGAGCACAAACACCTCCTGCACCCACTCCTCCACTGCTCCCCCGGCATCCGGATGGCTTCAGTGGGGACGTCAGTCCCCAAGGACATCTCTGCCCAGTCCTTGTGGTACCCATCTATGGTACCAATCCATTTGTCCCTTCCTGAGCCGAACCCAAGACACTGTCTCTACTCTTCAACTCCGAGTTTCAGTTTCAGAAAGAGTCTGAAAAACAGAAGACTTCCCAAGAGAGGAAACCTGACAGATCATTTCTCTCTGATGATGAATAGCTGTTAAGGGTGAGGACCTTTAGCACTTAAATTATGAGTGTGATCTATGATAGCAACAGAGTATCCAATATTGTTATCTTAGACCAGTTTATCACAGAAGAGCACAGCTAACTCCCAATACTGTACCTTGAAACAAGGCATAGATTCTACCTGCATCTCCTCTACTGGTGACAAAGTCTGTAAGGGAGACTGTTTAGGGAGCTGAAAAGGATTTAGCATAGTTTGCAGGAAAACCTTGAAGAATTAAATTCTCGCAATCTAACTCTCAAGCTCTTTATAGAACATGTAAATCTGGTGGGCTCTTTCAGTCCTCCACGCAGCCTATACACACACACACACATATATATATATATATAAGCACTGTTATCTTGGCCTCCTCAGGATTACTCAAGTTTTACAGTTACTTTTCACACTGTATTCTACCTAAGGCTGTTGGGTTGGTATAAGGGTGTGCAGCTGATGTTGTCTAGTTTGCTTTATCCAGAGCACTGCATTTCCTAAGCTCATGATACCATGGCCTTCAGGCAGGCCTGTCAAGCACAAAACATCCCACCTACATCCCTGCTAAGTCATGGGCAGGAAAGTAGAGCACAGTTTTCTTGACTGACTATACGTCACCTCCATGGGAGCTCAGGTCAAGGGTCCTGTACCGAAAGCTCGTTTTGTCACAGATTTACTACATTTTATAGCTTCCCTTTCTCCTCCAGCTGCCTCCTAACAGTTTTGTCAATTAGTCAAGACAAGATATCATGACCACCTTCCTAGCCCATACTTTCAAGGGGTGAGATCCCCAGAGATGTCTACTACTATTAAAAAGCTCTTTTTTCTGCTGACAAAGATAGTGCTCAGTAAGCCCAAACACTTCATTAACCCATATCACCAGAGAACAGTCTTCAAGACCTACATTTGGTTCACCAAACTACTTTTGGTTCACCAAATCTACAAATGGACATGCATCTGTGTTTTCTTCAGGCAGAGAAATAAAAACTTTTTTTTTTCAGCATATGTGATTCCAAGCACAAAATATTGCCTAAACCTTGTTAAAACACAGTTTTTCAGCCTGCCTCCAAGTATTTAGAAACATTGCATTTCTCTGCTCATTAGCTGCTTTTGAAATGAAGGGTTTTCCCAGTGGAAAATACAGAGGTTCACATCATGGATAAAAAAAATGCTTTAACAGCTTTACAGAGCACTTCCCTCAGAATTAGCCGAACTTATCTTAAGCAAAATCAGTTTACTTAAAAAAATAAAAGATATGGAGTAGAGCAACATGGATAGTTCCAGACATTAACAGAGAATCAATGAAAGTCCTTTTCCATACAAGAAGATAATAATAATAATAATAAAAAAGTCAAATAAAAAACCCTGCATTTAAACTTTTCCACTGAGAGCAACCAAGGAATAAAACGCTGTCGGACACAGAGAAGGTTAAGAGGACAAAAGAATGAATTGGGTGGACATGAAAAATTGAAGGAAATTCGGAACTGATGTCAGGCCACACACTTTAATTACGGAACTGCATGCCAGACACCAGCGCCGAGCCGGGGTCATCCGGAGAACGGCCACAGGGCACCCAGGGGACACGGGGCACCGATGAGGGGGCAGCAACATTCCACAAAAAAATTAATAAAACCACACTTACTAGCCTCTATGTGCACTATTGCCAGGTCAATTTAGAATACCTACCCCAATTTGTGTTGCAACTTAAGAGGAACAAGAATTAGAAAGGAAGCAAGGAGTCATGCCCATGGGGTTGCCGGTCATAGGCAAGGAAAACTCGCGGCATTCCAAGCAAAGTGCCCCGTCAGAGCCAAGGTCACCTTGTCAGTATCAATCTTCTCATTTTGATGCACATTAGGAGCTATTGGAGTGTCCCCTGTTATCCTGTGACTGGGAATTGACCTTACTGACATTACTGAATACAATATGGTCATTTAAGGATGTGGTAATTATTGGTAACTGCACTAACTAAGTTAGTAATAGACAGGCCACCATTGCTCTGACTTGCATTGCCACCTGGCCTTTATTTTAGGAAATTTATTCTTATATAATATGCTACCACTGAAACTCCCATCAGTCCCTTATTTGTGATTTATTTTACATTGGACTCAATGACAACGTACACTGAAGCATTCCTCACCTGAAAGAAAACCAGTTAACTTTACAAGTTTCAACTTGTAAATGACAGATTATGGGAGAATCTGCACACAGAGCTGTGCCCTTAGCAAAACTGGCTTAAAACACAATACAAAAAGCAGTGCTAGTTGATTGGTAGGGAAATGTCACCGGCAAGCAGCCCTTGTCAGCTGCCCGAGCACGTATCCAGCCTGGTACCTACTGGCCACTTGGCCACTGGTGGGGAATGGGCCCTTCCATAAACCCCACACTTGCTAGTGGTACTTAACCAACCAATACACGTTAAGCAAGAGCAATTGTTCCTGTTACCAAATTTCAGACTCTTAAGAGGTGCTTTAGGTATTAAAAAGAAAAAAAAAAAAAAAAAATCACACACCTACGTTAAATGAGGTTCAAAGGAAGAAACCATCTTCTAGCTACATGTGTACTTCCACAGATTCACATATTTAAGTAAATCATTCAAATAGGAAACCAATTCACAATGACTGTACCATGCTTACATGAACCTGATGCTTGTGAATGCAAATTCCCAGAAACGGGAATATACAGCAGGCACTGCTTCCTTCACCACACTATTAACACTCTACCCTCTCAGATGTGCTCCTTATGCCAAAACACTTGCAAATGAGTTAAAGGAGATTTCTGTCAAAATATAAAGCACAAAGGAACAACCACAGCTGGGTTAAGGACTGAAGGCTTTGGATGTGTATTCACCTGCCACCCAGCATGTCCACTGCCTTGGAAAGACTAACCAGTCATAGCCAAACACATCGATATATTGATCTGCTGGGGACTCTTTTGGATGAGGGCACCACTTGAAGCCAGTCAAAGGTTAAACTGGCCTCTTCTATGCATTTGCTTCCCCTGTGTTTTAAAGGAAACTTAAAAACAAAGAGAGACACATACACAAGCCCTGAGATGACCTCCTAGTGACAGGAGCCTCCCAGCCCCGTGGGGCAGCTGCTGCTCCCCTGCCCCACGCACGAGCCACAGGAGCTGCCTACAGGCAGCGCGGCCGATCTGCTGGCAGAGACACAGGACGTGATCACTAGAGAGATGACTTTTTGTTAAACGAGAAGGGAAAAAAAAAAAAAAAAAGGAAAGAAATCAATAGTGTCTTGTGCTGGAAAGGGACCTTGGGATTGATGTGGAGACGATATGTTGGGCTTCGGCCCAGAGCAAAGATGCTGGCCAGACTCTAATGCTTTTAGAGTTCATTTAAAGATGACCCCAAATTAAATTTCCAATTGCAAAGGCCTAATTTACTCAAGATTGTTTAGAAATACTGCTTAAAAAAGAAAAAAAAAAATAAAAGAAGAAAGAAAACAGCACGAATGTCCTTGTGAGGTCTGGCGCGCAGCCAAAGGCAACAGGGCGACAGGCTCCAACCACCTGCAAACACCAACGGGCCCCGCGGGGACGGGCACCGGCCCGCGCCCGCCCGGGCAGCGAGGCGGCAGCGCGAGCGGAGGCCGGCGGCCGGCGCCAGCCGCACGTGGG
>JAVCKT010025078.1:0-18218 GCA_032273925.1 Rhynchotus rufescens | reverse complement strand
CAAAGTCTTCCATGCTTCAGACTTTCCATGCATTTCATGCCCCTTTCCTCTACCTTCCCACAAGAATTCAATGATTCAAACTGTATATATTATTCCAGGTGAGCTATCATTAGATGCTTGTACAATTACATTGATCCCTCCTCATCTTTAGGAACATAGCATTTAATATTCTTTTTCATAGATGCATTATAGCAATAGGCCATTGTCAACCTCAATTAAAGTACACCTGAGGAAAATTCTTTCACTTTCCTTTAGAGTTAAAGAGCTCTATTAGTAGCCAATCAACAACTGTGATCAGTCAATCAACAAAGTGATTTGCTTCTTTTTAAAAAGTTGATGAAGTTTTAATAGAAAATTTACACATTCCAAGCAGGGTGTGTTTGCAGAGCAACTTTAACTTGTGAGTCTGAAGTACAGAATTTACATTCTTTACATTTTTGTTTGTATCATAATACTGTCCCTGTGGAGCTTGAAGTTCTCTCTCTTGCTCTAGTTCTATATCAGTTTGTCTTCAGTAACTTCTGCCTATGAAAGAGATACTCTATGAAATGTTATCAGGGTGAATTTCTCCAATGACATTAATCTTGTAAAGTTGTACAATGCCCTGCAAATTAAGAGGATGAGCAACATGGATAATTACACTATTAGAAGTTTGAAACTGAGAACTTGAAACTTGTGCAGATTTATTGAAAATCTTTCTTTCACTCCTTTCTAGTATAAATTTGATGCGATAAACTGAATGTCCAAACCTTCTATTTAATGCTCTTATTGAATTAAGTTGTAGCTCCATTGCCCAAATTTTAAGCAAATGATTTTGACATGAGAGAACCTGCAGGAAACACTGGTAACAATACAGCATCTCAGTAGTTCATAGCATCTTGGTTTGCTGTTGAAACTACATCATTGTCTTCCCTTTAGTCCAGTCTTCTTCCCAAATTGATTTCTCAGTGGGGCAGCAAAGGGAAGCCCTTTGCAGAAGCTTTGGCCTGAATTGAACAGTAGCCCTATGCTGTTTCCTTGACTAACTGAGAAGTGCAAATGTATTCTGCTTTGTATTTCAAATTGGGACCATTAGGTCCTTGTGGTGTCACCTCTGATGTCTGATCTTTTGAACTGCAATGCCAGTCAAGAGAAAACCTTTAATTATACAGCTTAACTGCATGAGATCTGTTGCCATCGGGCTTCATAGTGGGCTGCAACAGACACTTTATATTCCCTGTTGGAGAGATTCATACAATTTCACCTTGGAATTTGTGATGCTTCTGTACTCCAGCATGGACGAATCATGGCCCCAAGGGAAGCAGTGACCTTCTAAATATACACTTGCCAGAATCTTAACATTTTATTATAGATCTGGAGGATTGGACAGTGACCCGTTACTTTACTGAGAACGTTTTAAGACCTTGGTCTATAAATATACTGAATAATTCTATCCAATATGAGGGACTAGAATGAAGGTCACTTTTAACCATAGTTGTATAAAACCTACCATTTATTTCATAAGAGACCAGAAGTTTCAGCCAATGATAATGTGAGATGAGTAATTTCTCAATATAAGCATGTCATTAAATATCATAGTCACATGTAACAACATGTTATATTTGTTGTTATAGCTACAGTGTACATGGCACAAACTGTAAGATAAAATAATATCAGTTTCAAACTCAATGAATGTCATCTAAGCTTGCATTAAAGCTGGTTTAGAAGCAGACATACATTGGTTTCTAATAAACCAGGCGGAGCTATCTCTATCTGAGGGAAGTCAAGTTTATCAAACTTGATAGCCTTCTACAATAGGATGACTGACTGGTTGGTTGAAGGGAGAGCAGTGAACATTGTCTACCTTGACTTCAGCAAAGCTTTCAACACTGTCTCCCCTGGCACCCTCATAGGGAAGCTCAGGAAGTATCAGATGAGTGGATAGTAGAGTGGTTTGAGAACTGGCTGGATGACAGAGCTCAAAGGGTTATAATAAATTGTACTGAGCCTAGTTGGAGGCCTGTGGCCAGTGGTGTCTCCCAGGGGTCAATCCTGGGTCCAGGGGCTGTTCAACTTATTCATCAATGACTTGGATGAGGGGCAGAGTGCCTGCATTAGAAGGAGTGTTGACAGTAGGTGGTGGTAGGTGATCTGTTGAGGTCATACCTGGAATATTGTGTGCAGTTCTGGACTCCCCAGTACAAGAGGGACATAGAACTTGTAGAGAGGGTCCAGTGTAGAGCAACAAACACAATTAACGTACTTGAACATCTGTCTTATGGGGAAAGACTAGGTGATTTAAGCCTGTTTAGCCTAGAGAAGACTACTGACTTGTTCAAGTTAATAAAAATATTTGAGTCATGTAATCAAAGACATATCTCTGTAACCATAAAAGTATACAAATGCGTGTTTTTGTTTAAAATCAAACAGATTTGAGTGAATCTGCCCAGTCTACTTTAGAAGTACTTCATACAAAGCAAATTAAGCTCCCCGGGACTTAGGGCATAGAAGTATCAAGTACTTCACTTTCTAATCTTTCATTTTTGAACAGGTCAGAAAAACCTCTGTTATGTTTAACATGAACACTTCAGTACGGGGCTGATTAGGGCAGGAGTACTTAAGTTGTTTAGTGCCCCAATTCCAGAATAACTTAACCTCTTCCTCAGCCAGAAAGCCTGATTAAAGGCAGCTAAAAATTCACTCCTGCACCGTTTTCTGCCCCAAACACTTTCATTAGAGCAGCTGTGCAGTCCTAAGCACTGCTGGAAGCCACCATTGATGCTACGGTCCAAGATGACCAGGATCAAACTGCCTGGATGACAATGCGCCTGGAGACTGTTCCAGCACTTGCCTGGTAAATAATTTATATTTATTGACTGATGGCCAATACCTTTAAAGACTGCACTGAACAGTGCTCGAAAGACACAAACCGCTACTGAGGTCCAGAACTCTGTACTGTCCACAGGGAACTTCTGCCTCTCAGAGAAGCCAGATAAGCAGAGTCAAGTTTATGTCTTCTTAGCATTGATACTTAGGTTTTAACGGTATACATACATACATACCTTAATAAATGAAGTGTTCTTAAAAATTTTGAATGGAAAGCCAGTCAACTTTAACTTCTTGACTATAGTTATGGATTTATCTAAATCAAGCACAACTCCTGTGGCAGCTATCCGGAAATCAGGCTGGAAGACACAGCAGAGGCAAGAGTTAACCCCGAGGCAAACTAGGAGCCCTCTCACGCTTTGCTAAACCATCTTACACAGGCAGAACATCTCAGAGCAAACCAGGGCTCTGTGCACTACTGTAAGTCACTAAGGTCTTGGTGAGGTGTAATGAAAATAGCCTTCTAAGACACCTAACAGGATAACTAGGCAGTAGGACTTATAGAGGGTGTATTATAGAAGGGAGATGATGAACACCACTCCATGCTCCTGAGAGCACCTCTGAAGCTTCTCCTATGTGCTGCATGTAAGCATCAATCTGTCTCTGGGTAATGTACAGGCAAAGAGCACATTTGAGAAATACTTTGAACAGTATTTAAAATAATTCAGATACCTATATGCATTCTAATCATATGCAAAGAAATCACCCTGAGGACAAGTTTTTTCAAAAGAAATATCTATAGCTCATTCTGCAAAAAGGATTAAGTCATCTAAATACTTAGTAACTGAAAAATAAGTAGGCATAAAATCTTCCACAGAAAACAGTCAAGCAACATTTGTCATTTTCAGTATAGATTTAAACCATTACAAAACTTGTTGATCTAGTTCCCCATCTCATCACCGTATCTCTTTCAAAAGTCCAAGTCCTCCGACCTTCACACATCCTACAAGCAGCACTGCTCTAACAGACATGAAGCTTCTTCCCAAACCCGTATGAGACCTACCGTTGTGCCACTGACAGACTGAACTGCCAAAAATCCAGTGCCCTGAGGAGTAATGGGCCCTGCAAGAGAATTAAATAAAAAAAAGGGTTTTACTACATAACATTTAACCTCTATTTAAAGGGAGCTTAGGGTACTGAACAAAAACCAGAAAGCTCCTGTGCCGCATGTTCCAACCAGTAAGACCAGAGATAGCTTAAGCAAAGTATCTGGCCCACTACTTGCCTAAACAGCCTCACTGAAGTTCGAGGAATTATTCGCACAAGAAAGAAGTTACTCATCTTAGGAACTGTTTTGCAGAGTTGGCCCCTGCACACAAGCTCTCTCACACAGCTGGCAGAATGCTCAGAATTTGATTAAAAGCCAAATAACCCAGCACTGCTTCCCTTTCTCCCTTGTAACAGCTGATCATTCCCCTATCCTGTTCAGTATTATTTTATATTCCAGAGGGAAGACAACTTATTAAAGCTTCCAGCTTGCCCCGAAAGCTCCTAGCTGCTTGTGGGGGTGGCTGCGAGGGGATGCAAGGATTGCTTTTCTTTTTAAGTCATTTCTGAGAGGTCCTGGAGCATTTTGCAGCTTGGGCGGGCGGGCCGCATCGGCGCTCACCCCAGAAGGTGGCCCCGCAGTGCATGTGCTGCGGCGTGTACTTGAGCAGCCGCTGGCGCCCGTTGTGGTCTTCGATGTAGAACATGGGGATGGTCTGGAAGCGCCTCCAGCCCAGCGAGAGGATCAGGGGGTCACGCGTCTTCAGTATTTTCTTATACCAGCGGTGCTTCTTCAGGCGCAGCTAACGAGAAAAGACGGACAGGGCCATTGCAGGAGAATCATATTATTACTGAAAGTCAAGCCCTAATTCTAGAAATGATCGAAAGCAATTTACAGAAATTAAACTAGCAGATTATTAAGAAGCTACCATCTTTTTTAAAATCTGTAGGCTTTACATCTTAAGACATTTTCAGTAACGTTAGACAAGGTAAAGCTAAATAGCATTTCACTTAACTTGAAAATCATGTTTGCGTGTACATGAGCCTATATGATATTTAGAGATATACACGCTAGTAACTTTTCCTGTAGTCACTTGTCTTTATACCATGAACTGCGAGTACAACTTAAGCTTGCAATGTAGTAACAACAGTCTTGACTAGGATCTCCCTGCAGAATCATAACATAAATTACAACTTTCTCTTCCAGTCATTTAGTTAAGCCTGTAAAAATCCCATATCTGTGGCTGTGAAGGTAACTGTGTCAAAACTAACTTTCCTATTAAAGACAAAGATGAAGTTTCCTCTGTTTACCTGTACATTTCTCTGGCTACATACCTGTACATATCCAACGTTTCCTTCGCTGTTGCCCAAGCCGCCCAGGATCATAGGATAATGAGGGTCAAAATTCAGGACAAATTCACAGGGGACATTCTCTATCTCTAGCCGAACGTACATCCCAGGCCGGAAGCCCTCGTACTGTACCCTGGTCTCATCGTCTTGATCTTCAAACTCAGCTCGATTAAGCTATGTGACAGAGAGAGACACCAAGTCATTTAAAAAACTGAAATATTAACTTGCTCAGAAGACATCAGTTCTACTTAAAACATGCTAACATTTATATCATATTTTTGAGGAAAAATCCAAATGTTTTTGTGTCTTTCCTTCAGAGCAAGATCTCCACCATCATGAATTCCATCCAATTTCAAATCACAAGTGGGCTTGTTAGTCCACTTGCAAGCCAGTACCCCAGAGAAGCAAACGAGCCAGGGACTTGAGATGTGCCTTTCATAATGGTAGTTTTGGATTTTAAAGCCACGTGATCAAAGGAACCTTTTCGATTTAGGAGCCCAAGTAGGTTTTCAAGTTTGCGTCCTGCTCTTAAAGATGTTGCCTTTAAGAAGGCTGGGCTCCTCTTACCCAGCAGCATAAAATTATTTCTATATGTCCTCAAACACCCTTTGTCTCAGAAGGGTCTTTTAAAGTCTTTCTATGCACATGCATGCATTTTCTGTGTAAACATTTAACAAAATTTCCTTGAAAAAGAAGTGCTATCTTCTTGTGGTGGCTCCTGATGTTCAGCTATGAAATATGTCAAGATGCCACATTTATCTAAACCAACTATTTAATGCCTCAGGGTACTAACATAGAGAAGGAACGTTGTAGAGCAAGTTCATTTTTTTAAACAGCTTTACAGACTGAGGTCCTTGCACCTCCCTCCTGTGGCAGGATCACAGTGACTGCTGATACATATTTCTGAAACAGTGAAAACTGCCAATTGTCTCTTATCCTGCTCCTGGAATCACCTTGCTAATGTTTGAAGTGTTCCCAGGCAGCACCTCAGCCAAACACCTCAGCTCACAGGGTCACTTATGTTAATGCCATAGGGTAGTAATTAGTTAAATGATTATTTAGGGCAAGTCTTTGTTAGAAGAGAAGACAAAGTGAAATTATTACTAAAATAAGGTAATGTTCTTCCAAGTCAGCTTAAGAAGCTACTTTTAAGCTTAGAGGATTTTATCCAAAAACTACGGCCTGGATTAAAATCGGCACCTCGGATTCTGCATACCCTTACCCAAGGACTCCCACCATCCATACAGAGAACGGGTCATCAATTACTTTTCTCAAAATAACTTGACAGTTTGATGGAAAGGCTGCCTCACTGAACCTCCTTATCCATTTATAACATTGCAAAGGCCACACTAAAAATATCACTAGGAAAATATTTGATTGAAGTTACTGTGAGAAGGATTTTGGCTTTCTTTTCACATGAATGGGCTTTTTTTCCTCTCTTCAAAAAACCCTAGCTCCCTACAATCTTTTCCCTAAACCTACATAATTCTAGTTCTACCACTAAGTAATCAGTGGATAACTGTATAAAACAAACCACCAAAAAGCTCCAAAACTCACAAAGGGGAAAGAAAAACACTTATTTATAAAAGATAACACATCTATAATAATCTTAACCAAAGACCACTCTAGAGCAAGGAGCTGGTGACCCACATAGTAGCTAAGCTGAGCAAGCACAGTTCTGTGCTGCAGTGCTCACAGTTTGGCCTTCAGGCCTGCTGAGCTGCAAAAATCTGTTTTCCACAGGTTAAACTTAGCTGGCTACTTGTAATGAAGGAGCCTGTCAGCAGGTCCCGCTTGGCACTGACTGTTAGACCACCTGCATATCTTTGTCTTTATCTGAAAGAGCAGCAACAATTTCTAGGGAAACATCCTTTTCATTTGACATTAAAAAGATGAAATAGAATTGTTTTATATTAAGAAAATTATGTAGGGGCTCAAAAGCCCCAAAGGGGATAACCCTTTCCACTGAAAGGATCTGCACAGCGGGCCACATCCTAATTGGAGACCCGGGTGATGCTGGACAACATGGGGTTGCCAGCATCTGAAGGGCTAAAAGATTATCTACACTAATCCTCTTTCTTCTTATGGTGTTAGTGCTAATAAATGGCATTTTAAATGATACTTTCAAAAGTCAGAGTGCCTTTCTTATTGACATCATAAAGAACCAGCATCTCCTTGTGCAAAATAAAACCCTGATGTGTTCAGCTATTTAAAATGTAGTTAAACTGGTATGTGATATAAACGTAAGCTTTCAATTGTTCATTTTTTCCCCCTTTAGTTGCTTAGTTGCTCCTTTTTTTTCCCCCTTTCCTTTAAAAGCTTATAGATCAAGAAGTTGCATGATAAAAAAAAAAAAAAAAAACACATATATTTCTTTGTCAGGTGTTTCCAGGAATATTCTGTGGGTATTTCTGAAAACATGCAGTGAGATAAATTGCAAGACTGACAGCTCATACCTGGGCTTGTTTATGCATTTCTTCTTTAAGATCATCAAAGTATGTGGCATCCCCTTCATCATACTCCGCATCAAACATTTCTTTCAATTTCCGTTTCTTGTCCATGCGTTCCTTCTTCTTTTCTTCCTCCTCAGCTTCTACTTTGGACTTTTTTCCTTCTTCCTCTTCTTGTTCACTTCCAGACTAACCAACAGGAAGTTACCACACATTAAAAGTGCTCATTAAAAACAAGTCATTCTCACTAGTTTAATATACTACTAAAAAGTACTATGAGCCATAATGCAAGTTAGACTTGCAAAACATTTCCATTTGCAGAAATAAGTTGCTTACACAAGACAGATCTTCAGCAATCAGCAATAACTAAAACATTTCATAATTAAATCATTTCCCTTTTGTTACTAAAATACATTTCATTACTTAACAGCAAAATACATATCAGGGAGTAGACCCTAAAATTTGCCCATTATCTTAAAGCTAAAATAGACACACAAAAGAGGGAATAAAAAAAAGTAATCAGCCATAGCATTGATTACAGGGAAGCAGTACTCCGAAGGCACCAGAGAAGTTTGTCCAAGAGCTGCTTACATGCGGCCACAACACTGCCATTACCCAGGATTTTACAATCAAATATAAAGACAAAGTTGTTTAAGTTAAAATCTTTTGGTTTGTATTGTCAGACCACTACAAGCAAATCCAGCACAAAGTGCTTCAGCCAACATCCTTCATGTACACATGAGGAATGACTAGGACAGTGTGCCAGTTTTCATAATGAGCTGTGCTTAAACAACTTTTGCATCTAAAGGATGCAACAATAAGCACAAACTGTGATCACTGTGATCACCAAATGATCACATTTGGTTCTAAAGAATTCCTCATAACTCCGCCTTCTAAAACTCTTGATTAAGCCTGACCTCTACTGTTAAAAAACAGTGAGGTGACTTCTGCTACATAATTAACTTGAAAGAACAGGTCCATTCAAGATTAAAATCACATACAATTCAAGATATTTTCAGGTTCCAAAGTCTTTAATATATACATTATAGTATATACCTTCTCCTCCTCACAGCCTTGTTCCTATTCCACTATTAATTTATTGTCTTTTAAGTCATGAAAGCTACATATATTACTTAGGATGCCTACCACTTATCAAAAACTCATTTTATATATATTTTTATATATATATATATATATATATATATATATATGCACAAATACTCAAATTATTTCTCAGGAACAAGCAAAACACAAGTCCCACCTTATCTCCTTCAGCTGCAGGCTTCCCTTTGTGCACAACACCTGTTTCAAGATCTTCGAAGTCCCCATACAGCTCTTCTGCAAGAAGTTACCCCCCAAAAAAACACCCAGACCATTAATCATTCTGTTAGCGTTCTCCACATTGTCTGATACTTTCAGTATTTTATGTATACTTTTAGTGTTGCTTAGCAGATTAGCTCTAGATCAGGTTTATTTCTTTTTCCTACCAACAGTTTTAAAAGCATGTTCTTCTATCTCAGCTGAAAATTCCCTGATGAAATCTGTCTCCAGTGGCTTCTCCTTTTCCCTTTCAATATACAAACTTTACTTGCATTTTGAAATCACAGTATGTCATTCCAAGACCAAACTAGATCACATACCACTGCCTCACAAAACTAATTTCACACAACAGGAGCAACATAAAGAATTTAGGCAATATTCTAACAAGACACTAGCAGAGTAATTTAGCATTCAATTACAGCAAACAAGTTGATAACAAATACAAAAATTTGTCAGTCTTAAGCAAGTTTCATGGAAATTATAGACATATTTTTAAAAGTCTATGTAAAAGTATCTCTAAGACATCTGAAGATCTTACTTTTCAGCCAAATGCGAGTGATCAGTTATTCTGTATAAATATTTATTTCTACTCAAACTATCCAGAATTATCAACTCATACACATTATTCAAAACTGACAAATCCAAGTGTTGACTAAAGATTGTTTCTTAATTTACATGGTATACTTCAGAAAATAGATCTTCAAAATATGCTATCTGCATCTTGTTTATACTCATTTTTGTCCTAACCATGCTTGCTGGCAGTAGTACTTGCATAATACTTTAAGAATTTGAAAGGTGGCAATAGAAAAAATGTTAAGTACATAACAATGTTACAGTAAATATAGTCATTTTTGTTAACAGCACCTGTACCTACTGTCATTTTAAGAAGTCTTACACGTACCATCTTCCTCCAACAGTTTTGCAGCATCTTTATCTTCTTCCCATTTTCCCGTAACAAAGCAGTCCCGAATACTGCTCATGACCTGAGGAAACAAAAGTGCCACTGCTTTATACAGTTACAAATCACCAAATCAAAAGCAACAAGTATTTCCTTGGTCATCTCTCCCACTTAGAGATCATTTCACCCTCTTAAGGCATCATTACCAAACTATGACAGGCTTCACTTGGAAAGCAGGAGAGCAAAACCACTTCAACAACTGCCCAGGGATCTTGACCTAGAAAAGAGTTAACATACCCCATTTTCCACTTATGATTCCCTACGCTTTTACTTTTCAATAAATGAACAGCAAACTGTGAGCTGCCAGATAATAAGACAGCTTTGCACTAAAAACTGACTCTTCTACCTTCCTCTCTCTTTAAAAATAAACCTTGGAATCTATTAGCTAGTATTTCCAATGAGAAGCGGCAAAAGATAGGACACCTGGGCTGTAATTCACAAGGATTTATTTCAATGACGCTTCTCCATGATAACTGAGAATTATGATACATGGTCAGGCTACAACCATAATAGGACTTCAACCACCCGGTAGCTTTACCTCCTCTAAATCCCAGTCCTGAGGTTTTTCGATGAGAAACTTGGAGCAGTCAAGAGCATTGGCCTTCTGTTTGGATTCTTTGTCTGGACGGCTGACATGAAACAAACCTCCAAGTTCATCACCTTCATTCTCACTTTCTTGGTCCTCATCCTCTGCAACTAAATTAGATGTACAAAATTTGATTATTTCATCATACTACATAGATTACAATCATCCATAACATCATCTTCTGCCTCAAGTTTTAGGTTATATTGAGGAAAGTAAGACGCAACCTAGATATAAATGTCTTAAAAGATTTTTCCCCAAACACATAAAGATCTTTCTTTTTAATAGAAGACTTGAATAGCAGCTCCCTCAGGCATCAAATGAGATCAAAACGCTTTTAATTGAAGACAAAAGAGTGTTTCTCAGTTATAGGTGACAAGCTCCGCAATCGATGTCCTCAAGCCTCCCACTATAATGCAGTGGTCAAAGATTTTGACTTACAAACATGACCATGGACAAAAAGCTACCATATTATACTAGGATGAGAGAAATTTTCTAGCAGATTTGTACCTGTTCCATAAACGAGTTTACGGAGATTGGGAGTCGACTGCTGCTGCCTTAGGAAGGCCTGAGCTGCCTTCTCAGTGAGGTCCTCCTTCCACTTAAGCGCACCTGAAAATGGAAAAATTTACATTCCACCTCCAAAACCAGAAAAGCCTTACATACTACACAAGTAACTTCAAGGACATGACCACAACAGCCACAAAATGTCTAAACACAACCCACAGTTTAGCTTCCTCTCATAATCCATGTATAATGATAGACTTGACATTTTTCATACTATTCTGGTTAACACATTTTAATAATAGTCTCCCAAGAATTTCTAAAGGAACAGGAGAAACCCAATTTGTCTCTGCAGACATATCCATAAAGCTTAAAGGAATAAAAAATATGCACACTGAATTTTGAATTCATAAAATGAATTCTTCCCACTTTAGCAAAAACAAAAGGCCTGTATATTTCATCGCAAAAAGTTTAACAGACCTAATCCCAGGCTTCCTAACTTGAGAGTTTTACTCAGCAACTACAAAATACACCTCCCCAAAACTAGTATTTAATTAGAATATGCATATTCTCTGTGTGTGTGTATATGTATATACACACACGTGCGTACATGTAAATATACACATACATATGTGTGTGTGTATATATAGAGACATAATACCCTTCAATGATTTACCCAATTAAAAAACAAGTTTAAAAGTTAGTAATTATCTACCTGCTGTGTCAGCAGAAAAATCTATCTTCTCTTCATATTCCTCTTCCTCCTTCAGCAGATTCTCAATATCATCCTCCTCATCATCTTCTACAGCTTTAAGCTCAGTCTGTTTAGCACTACTCATTTTCTTCTCCTGAGTTTGCCGAAATCCTTTCCTATCTAAAGCATCAACTTCTGATTCCTCATGTGATCCTTCATCATCTCCTCCCTCTTCCATGGAAGAGTTTTCAGCCTCAGATTCTGATGCCTCTTCTGCTGTGCAGTTTCCAGAATCTGTAGTGATAACTGCTTTTTTCTTCTGACTGGGACATGAGGTTTGTGATCCCATTACTTCACCTTCTCTACTTACTTCATATTGCTCAGGTTTAGCTACTCCTTTCCTTCCACTTTCAAATTCACTATCTGAACTTTCATTTTCATATGATTCCTGTTCTTCACTATCATCTTCTTCCATCTCACTTTCTTCAGGAGCAGTTTTTCCTTCTCCTTCAGAACTCATCTCGAGATCATCATCACTGTCTGCAAATGCCGGCAGTTCATTCACATCTTCTTCTTTAGTCACCTCTCTTTTTAGGCGTTTGACACTTCTAACAGGCACCTCTTCCCCTAATACCTCCCTGTCACTTTCTTCTTCAGCATCATCTTCGTCATCACCATCACTTCCATTCTCAGACATTTCTTCTTCGTCATCTTCCTCATCACTTACTGCATCATCATCTTCATTTTCTTCATCAAATACAGCTTTCCGACGAACTCTTCCAGTCTTCAAATCAATTGCTTTCTCTTCTTTCGGCATCACAAACCTGTTTCCCAAAGATCACATTGTGATGTAAAATGAGACACCGAGATGTAAAAGTCCATGTAAAATGTAAAGAACATTACTGAAAAAATGCAACTCCATGTTAATATTTAAAGATAATTTGGCGAGAAACAGATCACTGAGAAAGATGACTACATATATTAGGAAGGCAATAGTGCCTTTTATATGAGAAAAGCCTTTAAGCTGAGCCATGTTCTAAACTATCACTGTCAATAACTCCAGGAAATGTCAATTTCTACAGAATAAAAATAAGTATTACAATGAATTTTATGGAGACACTGTCATCCTCCAAAACTGAAGACAAATATATTGCTTAGAGCTCTATCAGCATAGAATTTTGGGAAGATCATTTTTTCAACTCTTATAAGCTCAGTTATTTCTTCCTTAAAAAGATGTATTGGCAGTCTTACAAAAGGAACTGTTAAGCAGTACTAATAACTAGGCCCCACTTAGAAATATTTTCCTAAATCAGAGATTCATGTGTGTTGTAAGACTGCTCAAAAAACATCAAAACTTACTCTTGTCTTTCTATATCTTCTGAATCTAATGGCCTGGAGTCCATGAAGAGAGACACCTTACTTGAAGCCATCTTAGCATCAATGGTAGAATGAGTGGAGATGAGGCTTTGAACCAGTTCATGATTTGGTCTCACCTCCTCCTGGAAAACCAAGATTTTTGCTTTTCAGCTCAAAAAATACACAAATACCTACTGAACAACTGACAAAATCATTAATCTGCCCAGAAGAGTAGAAATAGGCATTAGTAAGAGAAATCTGAGAGTATTTAAAATAAATATTTTCTCAGAACAGCAAGGTCTCCCTTTCCCTCCTCACATTTCAAAGACACATACAACATTAACCCGAGAAAACTCCAAAGACTGCCTCCCTCACAGCATGCAAGCAAAACATGAGGAAAAATGAGCAACCATACATGTCACTGACGTAAATGTCTTCAGTATTTAGCACATCACAGGGGAAAACAGCTGAACTCAATCTGCATGCAAAAATATTCCACCTGCCCTTTGACATGTCAAAACCTGCAACAGCTCTCTCAAATCCCCTGCCCTGCAAAAGGAGAATGGTCATATCCCACAAGGAGGAACCTTATCAGCATTTTGACAGTGTTTGGAAAGTTTCTGAAATGAAGGACTTACTGCTAAATGATCCTTCAATGCTTTGCACCATATTTTTCAAAGAGATAATATAAGTATCCCTCCCCTGAACTCACTATTGGGAGAGTAAAATTACCAAAAGAAGAAAGAAAAACAAGAATTTTCTGTATATCTAACTTGTCTACGCAACGTGTTTTTAAACGCTATTGTCTCAACTCTAAACAGGAAAACTCCATTCTGCAGAAGAGACTAATGCCAACATCCTCTCACCTCTTCATTCTCATGAGCGTGACTTCCTCCCAGGTCAATGTAAACAGCATCTTTATCATATACAATACCCCCAACTCCTGAGAGAGGGGCATAGACGAGCTTCTCTTTCTCATTTAAAGAACGCTTCTTCTGCTGCTCAGGCAGCGCACAGGGATCTGGCAGGAAACTCACATCACTCACAGTAAAGTCGCCTACCCCTAGGACGACAGACAAGAGCAAAATCAGGTTCTGAGTTTTGATTCTGAAGTTCGTAGAATTTTTCATAAAGGGACATAGGAACATTGCAGCACTCAGTGATTCATTAACTGTGAACACTGTAGAGATGCATACAGTTATTAACTGTGAACACTGTAGAGATGCATATGCAGTTAGCCAGAACTGCAAAGCTTTGAGATTTTTTCTTGTTTACAAAACCAGCAATTCACTTTTCTGAGTAAATTTAATCAAGTATCTCTAAATGCAAATTTTGAATCATTCACCTGAAATATCAACTTGGACAATGAGTAAAATAAATTTTCAACACACCAAGTATTTGCCTTCTGCTATTAGGAATGGCATATTTTGCACTTGAGGCATCTTTTAGCATAAAACATTGCTGATAAACAAAAGAAGTCTTCAAATGCTGCCAGTATTACTGTGTTGAATGATGCAGAAAATTGCAAAATTAAACACAGAACTATTTACAGAGATACAGGCCTTTTACAAGAATGTATACTAAGAAAAATAATTTTAAAAGGATAATATTTACAGAAAAGTGAAAAACCAGTTTTAAAGACATAAATCCACCCATAACAACAGCTACACTGGAACTTGCAGATCAATACAATCCCTGTTTTAAGAAGCTTGTAAATTACCTGGCATGTGAATTTGGCTCTTGTTTTTCAAGTGTGCTCCTCTCAAGTAGCCATAAAGTGATATCTTCCTGTCACACTTAGGATTAATTCGGACATCTTCTGGGTTTGTCAAATCTTCCATTCTACCCAACATTTAAGAAGATGTTAGAGAACCAAGCAGTTCTAACACAGACCCCTCAGCCGCACAGTTCCCAGAAAGCAGCACACTCTGAAAAAACCCTGGCAGGAAGAGGAGAGGGGCAGATGCTGCCAGTTTTAATGAGGTCTGGCCACCACGGCTGCACAAGGGGTGCAGGCAAGGAGGGAAACGGAGTGTCCCCTGCAGACACTCTGCACTTGACCGGCCTCATAACCAATGTGTGAACGCTCTAGCAGCTACAACAATCTAAAAGCAACTTCTGGTGGAAGAGTACAAAATAAATTTGCTTCCTTGCCCTATCTTTGCTCACAGGACTTTGCATGATGCTTATACATTCTTTTAACCACCCTCCACCAGGCAGCACAAAGGTCAAGCTCACCAGCTATTGCTAAACTGCTGGAATACAGTCTAAATATTCATTAAGTCTCATTATCAACAAGTAGGATTATTTAAAATAGCAGCTTTCGATTTTGTTGTTTTTGATTTTTCTGTACTTCAAAAGTATTTACAATACAGCAAAGGTTTATCTACATAATCCCATTCAAGCAAGAGCAGCCCAAGTTACTGGCATAGCCTGGAAAGGTGAGCCTCCATTTCCTCACAATAACATAAGCATATAGCAAAACATATTCACAGTATCTTAAGTGAAATTAAATAACCACTACAGACACACACATACAGAGCTGAATGGCTCTGTTAAACTTCTTTAAACAGTGTGGTATCACCTACGCTGAAACAGAGAAAAAGAACAGCACGTACCTGTCTGCAAGAACGTATGGGTGAGACGTTTGCCAGGTAAGAGGCCGGAACTTCATAACTGAGATAAAACGCCCTAAATTGTGAATTTCCTGCTTTTGATATTCTCCATGAACCATCCCAGACAAATAAAACAGCTTAGCACCCTAAACACATGAAAATTACACAGAAACATCATTAAGCATCAACTAAATATAAAACTAAAACAGCACAAATACAACTCTAAACTTGACTGTCATAATTACATATTGTAATTATGGTTGATTCTAGAAGATTGAAAGCAATCAGTGTACCTTAACATGAAAATTGTTCCCTACTTGCTAGGGAAAACAACTCACAGCCAAAGCCCTGCACACAATGTTAACCTGCTTTTCAGGCCTAGACTGCCAATCCTCTTTGCACAGAACCTGCTCATAACAAGTGCTTTTTTTTCCTTGCACTATGGTTTTTAGTCTTACAAAATCAGAAGTATTCATTTATAATACTACTAAAAAGGTATATGAATATAATAAATATAAATGCTTAAGTATTTCCCTACTTATCATTTGACTTCCAAAACACACACACAAAAAAAATGCCTGTAAAACACCATACCGGATATACTTCTGTCCAGAACCTGTGCTTTAACTTCTTCTTTGTTTTCTTTAACTGCTTGTTGTTTTTGAATGTATCAAGGTGGGTAAGAACTCCCATGATTTTGGGAAAGCCATGCACCTGACAAATGTTCAGGAATTCAAATGTTTCCATCTCAAATCCAAAGCTGGCATCAATGAGCATTAAAACCTGAAAGCAGAAGATCATTATTTATTCCAGTAAAAACATGGTGCCCATATAAGCTGATTTCAAGTATCAAACTTTTCAAGTCATAAATTTAGGCACCAAAATATTACATGTGGATCTATCTTTTATTTCCATATAACCTAAAACTTACATTTTTAAAAAATTAATCTTTGCATCTTAGTTCCTTTAAAAGATGATAGGGCTTCAGAAACCAAGTGTTTGATCAAAATCTTCTTAACTAAAAACATTTTGAGACTTCACAGTTGGACCACAGTCCTTAATGAAACTACTTTATCACCTTGATATATAAAAAGATCTTCTATTAGAAGTCCTATTAGCAATGAAGTCAACATGCTTGTCTCTTCCTCCACATTTAACACAAAATGGACCAAAAAAAACAAAGCAAAAATAAACATATAAAACAAACACAAAACAAGCAAGCAATAAATAAATAAAATACATTTCAGGGTGTAAGGGTTTCTTGGGCTACTCCAGAAAATTAGGTTTGTTGTAGACTTTAGACTTACTCTCTCTGAAATCAATGACTTGTCTCTCTGCCTCTGATGACAGCAGGTAGAGAAAGTAGACATGGATGCAGCCTAGTCATAAAGTAGTATGCACAACAAAAATTATACGGGAAGTCACGTGCTATTGCTTACTTACCAAATCAGCAACTTTAGCCAGGTCAATCATTGTGTTGATGTCACACCCACACTCAATAATAGTTAGCCTGCGTTTTTTACCTGAAAACAAAATTAAAAAAAAAAAAAAAAAACACTGAGAGGGTTACCTAAGTATTATTTTCAAGTCCAAATCCCAAAGTTTCTAAATCCTATCTGGGATAAAGACTGTATCTGATCATCTCACCTTTCACATTTGGCATAATAAATTTGATACCACTGACTTCATCTCCTCAAACATATTTGTCCTTATGATACTACCACTAAAAATCCACCCTGTTGTAAAGCTGTCTCAATTAGTGGAAAGAACGTTGGTAGCTTGGCTCCATAACTGGAAGTAGCTAACCGAGCTTTCAACAACATGCAGCTGTCTGGGGCTAAGGAAGATTTTTTCTCACACACTACTTCTTCAGGCTGCTGTTTCCTCCTAACATCTGTGACCTGCCTAGTATCACACTAGAAAGGTACAGAGGAAGCAGACTAGCACAGATGGAAAGTGGGACTGAAAAGCAGAACAAAGCACTCCTCGGGGTCTGGAGTAGAGAACAGTAACTGGAAACAGGCAGGTAATTCCTGGCCAAAGGAGAGGGCCCCGAGCCCGAGTGACAGGCCAGGGACCTTGGCTCTCACCTGAAACAATGGTCACAGGCCCGCGGATCTCGACCAGCCGCTGCCTCGTGAAGTTCCTGATGAGGCAGCGGATCAGGGTGCTCTTGCCCACCTTGGGCGGCCCCACGACGACCACGAGCACGGGCGGCGGCTCCAGCGGAGTGCGGTCCACCACGGGGATGTGGTGCTTCTTGGTCTTCAAGTCCTGCGTCCTGAGCAACACATTAACGGCGGGCCCCGGGGCAGCCCCGCGCGCGGCGCGGCGCGGCACGGCGGCGCCCCACGCACCTGTGGAAGGTCCTGGCCATGCGCACGGCCGACTGCACGGCGAAGGCCCGCGGGTTCCGCCTGCGCGCGTCCTCCTCATCCTGCTGCTGCTGCTGCTGCTGCCGCCGCCGCCGCTTCTTCTCGGCCTTGGGGCCGCTCTGCTTGGCGCGGTGCTTCTTCTTCTCCGCCTCCTCCATGGC
>JAVCKT010025076.1:11274-28749 GCA_032273925.1 Rhynchotus rufescens | reverse complement strand
AAAATAAAATAAAATAAAATAAAATAAAATAAAATAAAATAAAATAAAATAAAATAAAATAAAATAAAATAAAGGTGTTTCACTTTATATAGGTTAATTATGAGAATATTTAGATCTGATGTGAATTCCTCCTTAGCCTCCATCTACTTGCATTCTTTTTTCCCCTTCGTTCTCTCCCAGCCCTGTCTCCAAGACTATTTAATATCTCCTGTTATTTAACAACTCCCTTGCACCCACCAACCTTCTGCCCAGCTTCACTGTGGCTCAATGGTGCAAGGTGCATCTCAGAGGGCATTGGTCTCCAGGTCAACTGCTTTCATCCACAACCTTCTTCTGCAATTTGGGGAATATTTACGGAGGTTTGCTCTGGAGCTGTCTCCCAGCTGCTGAGGAGTAGAGCTCTTTGGCTCCCCAGCCTGTCTGGAATCACTTATATATTTATTGCAAGTGTTTAAACAGAAAATTTGCCCTGGTGTTCCAGCAGCACATAGCTCCTGCTAGACCCAGGCTAAGAAATGGTGTTGCAATACAAGCTGTTGTCCCTTGTGTTGGATTCCTACCTCTAGAAATTTCTTTGTAGAGAAAAATAAAAGAAAGATGCAGACATAAATAATTAGAGCAGTTCTCCTAAAGTCAGACAAATGCACATAATTATTCATCACTCAGAGAAAGGAAAATGAGAGGTGATCAATATAGATACTGAAATACAAGGGCAGGAGCCATGCCTCACAAGAGTATGTACTGAAACACAATGTATAATTTGGGGCCAAGAGTTCTTTTTTTCAACATAGAAAGACTGTGTATTTGTAAAATCTGAGAAGCAGCAATCACATGAAATTAAGATTGCCAGGGTGGTTTCTCAAAACCCTTCTGAAAAAAAAGATTTGCCAATGTTAGCTATCATTCTTATTTCCATATTTCTTCTGTGACTTGAGGTGTCTAAAAACTATGAAAAAAATGTTCTTCTTGTTCTAGTTCAGTCAGCAATTATCTTTTTTTTCCTTTAATTTCTTTACATGGATTTTTTTCTTAGTAGCATCTGTTTCACCGTTTAAAAATTAACTGTGTAAGCACAACAAAATCAGAAAAATGTCAAAGCTGTGGAATTTTCCCTTGCAACCACACAAAGCCAAGTTTTAGAGGATTTGGTTCCAAGACTATAAATCATTTAAGGTTATGGAATTTAGGTTCAGGTTCACTAAGGTGGCTATTATGCAGCTCAGCAAATCTCTATCCAAGTATGATTTTTTGGGGGGAGGATAATGTGTTGGGTTTTTGGTTTGGGGTTTTTTTTGTGGCAGTTTTCAATACCTTTATCCAAACATAAATTTTGCCAGGTTTATATTTCAAAATCTTCCTTAAATGGACCGAAAACCCGCTCTCAAGCCAATGACAACTGTGATCAGCCATTCCAAACAGAATAAAAACAAAAATTTAGACACATTCTCAAAGGCAAGTGTTTACAGTCAGCAAAAGAGATTTTAAATACAGCTCTCTGGGTAAATCCTGGCAGATGAACTTAATTAAGAGAAGAAAACAATTAAGTCGCAATGTGCAACAAAATTTTGGTAAATTAAAATTCTGTTTTAAAACTCCTTATTAGGAAACAAGAGCATCATCATTCTGCTGTTTTCCACAGAAGGGAGGACAGCATCTTTTGTGTGTGCTCACAGGGCATCCCCCCTACAATATAATAAGTCTCTATTCACGGTGGTCCAACTGGCAGCCCACAGCCCATGGGATATTTCCCTCTCTCTCTGCAAAAAGCTTGACAATATTCAGGAGGAAAATATGCCAGGGCAGCCAGCGTGTCCTCCTGTGCACACAACGTGCCAGGCACGGAGCTGGTCCAGGGCTGTTGCCACCTCTCCTGGACGGGGGACAAGGGGTGCAGAGGACCCAGGTGCAGGTGCCCGGCCTGCCATGGAGGCAACCACGAGTTTCTCCAGGTGTGGAAAACGTGCCCAAGAGCAGCTCCGGGCTGAGCAGCTCCGGGCTGAGCAGCTCCCATGTTTGGCCAGCCCAGGACTTCCCGTCTGACAGACAGATGTGTAATAAGGAATAAAAACAGGATTTAATCCCACCTATTTTTCCCTGCTGTGGCTGCCCCACAGAACATTAACAAGAAACTTGAGTGCTTTCTGATCCAGGCGATGTGGATTCTAGGCTTTCATTTTGGAAAGGATACGACACGTCGAAGACCAACTAGACACCAGAACTCTTATGGCATAAACTCTTCAGAAGAGCCAGGGCAGCCCTGAACCATGTCCTCCTCAGAGGGCTGGCAGCTGAGGAAGCTCACCAGGAAGCAGCACTATGGGATGTCCCCACACTACAAGTGGTGGAATGCCAGGTATTGCTTGGTGCAAGGATGTCCCATGTATCCTGGTCCTCTTTCCAAGGTGCCCAGGATTAGCCACACATGAATAATGACTGCTCTCCTCAAACATCTGAACCAGAATGGCCATTTTCTTTGTGCTTCTGCAACAAACATGCAATGGTCACTGAAAGCATCTTAGTTCAGTGGTTAATGAAATTAATAGAAAAAAAAATAACATAAGTTCAGTGGGTTGAAGCAGTCTTATAATTCTTTCTGGCTATCATTCTGTTTTTACCAAGATATAAACTAATTTAGAAAATAGAAACTCTGAAGGTTTCAGAAATAAACAGTTCACAAATCTTCAAAAAAATATATATATAAACCATATAAGCTATTGTATTTCAGCTTTTGTTGCTTTGTCGTTATTTTGAAATCTGGCTGAGAATGTCCAATACACTGAAATGAGAAAGAAAATATCCAGAATCTACAAGAATATGAAAACTTCATGATATTCATGTTTAAAAGGAGGTAAATGCAAGTATCGAGCAATTAGGTTTGCTCCCATATCTTCCATGTAGCAGTGTACGCTAAGATTAACTTTAATTGCTTCAAGTCTATATTTAAAGATGAAGAACATGACACCAGCTGTTTGGAACAGAGCTACCTTACTGGTCATTATTCATTAAAAAATACCTGGCTCATGTGCCAATTGCACATAAATTGGGTACCTCTTCAGTTCAACTTTTTTTACCTCACCAGCTGTCAGCATTTCACAAATCTCTGTCTTCCTCAGAAGCGCTGCTCAGGATAGTTCCTCTTTTTGGTGCCTCAATCCTGTAAGATCCTGGGTGTTTTGCCCTGGCATTGTGCCTACACGAGGACTTGGCAGTTTATATAGCACAAGGTATATAGTTTTCAAACTAGTGGCACATTGTGCACCGGGGGGTGCCAGTTCTTTCTAAATCTCAGCAAAAAGAGTATCCTCTCAAATCTTTAAGTTTAATATGGTTTAATCAGCATATTCAAAGACAGAAGTAGAAAAAGTATCCCCAGGTAGATTTGTAATATTCAAGTGCAAGGCGACGTCTGGGATCCTGGAGTGAGAGACCACCAGTTATGTACAAAACAAGAGGACACCCTGGGCAGCCTCCTAGTAAGACATCTGTGTGGAATTGTGCCCAGGGAGAACTGCAGACCATTGCTGAACCTGACTGGCAAAAAAAGAAGAAAAGAAAGAGGGGGACAGGACAACAACTAAAGTGAGAGTGAGTGTGCAAAGTAATTAAATTGGGTAATACTCTAATACTATTAAGGAGGCCCTCCAACAGGAGAGTGCACATGCAGTCAGTGTCCTGGGTTATCATGCTGATAACTGAAATGCTTCAGGGAAGCCGTCAGCTGGTTGGAGTCTCCTGAGTCATTGGGGATGTCACTAGAGATCCAGCACCCGTAACCCCTTCCTGCCTTCAGGCAGCATTCACGTGTATCTCCTGGCTGGTGGGGGTCCGTCAGGGCTTCACGAGGGGCTTTGTGTGCTGCTGGGGCAGCAAACACACAGGTCTGCCCAATGTTTGTGGTTTTTCAGGTCAGAAGGCCCTTGTTTGAGACCAAGCATCCACTCTGTCATCATTATTGAACCTCCCCACGGGCAAGATTTGCCCTGCACGCTGAGTCCTGGTTGAGAGCTCCATCCAATGCTGCATCGTCTCACGGCTCTCTGCATCAGAAGGGATGTAAGGTTTAATTGCTAATCTTTCATTCCACTCTTATCTTTGAAAATTCTGATTAAACATCATATTATACTTAAAGATTTGAATGGGCATTATTCCTTACCAAGATTGAGAAGAAAAGAGCACCTCCTCAGTGCAAAACCGGGCTGTGCTGGCTCACTATCTGACTGCTGAGCATTGTTTAGGATTGCTCAGCATTTCTTAAGAAATTTCTTAAGACTCTGACAGTTTTTCACTGAATTCTCTTCTACCACAAAGGAGACTATTTGTTTCAACTGGACTACTTTTGTAGCTAAATAGTGCTCAGATTTAGAATTACACCTTTGTCTACCCTTACTGTGCAAACCAAGGAGAAAAGCAATTCCAGTGAACGAGTTCCCTTAGCCTGAAACCATTCTCTGCATTAGGAAATATCTAAAAGCAGAAAAAAAATGTGGAATGTAAATGGGCAACAATTTTTAATGCTGAAAATGTTCCATATGACCTTATAAAAGGTCTTTTTTCTTTTTCCTGGATGAACACCAATCTCATATACGCAATTGAGTATTCATTTGTCTTAAAGAAATTCCTTTCTCAAAGAAATCTATCTTTTAATATTGCACTACAGATTCCTTTTCAGCAATAGAGCTGCTGCTTTTTCTGAAACTAGCAATAGATTCCAACCTGTCCCCTTCACACTTTTCTTTCTACTCTTTTCTCCAGTAGGGGTTTTAAACCATAGCTGCTTCCATCCTTTCTAAGGAACAAAGCAAGTAGTAAGAAATATGGCAAGTGACTGGAGGATTAGAAAAGGATGTCAGATGTCAAAAACTCCTACATGATTTAAGAGTGAAAAATCACATTCAGGTCAATGAACCCTGTGATCCTAAGTCCCTTGGACATCTCTTGGAGGGAGCATCCTACTCCATGCTTTGCTGCATCTTATCATTTTGCCATGTGGGAAAGTGAGACTGTCAGTCAGCATAGAATTTCCCTGGCTCAGCCTATGCAACTTTCCATCCAGCCTGAGGTAATTTATAGCACAAGTCAGGCTACATGATGTGCCTGCGGTATTTGTGTGCAGCCCAGTGAGAGTGTCCACATGAAGGACACACATCTGCCCCTCTTATGCTCTTTTGCAAGTGCCCGTAAATGCTCTCCCCGACAAGAACCCCTCTTCACGTTCTGCAGGGCTCACTTGGGGTACATCTCACACCAAAGATGTTTTCCAAATACGGTTGCTTTTCCCCAAACTGCAATGTTTGCTCTATTCTTCCTACTGCCCATGAGAGTGTGTTTGTGCTCATCAGGCACCTGTCAGCTGGACACCATTAAAAAGTAGCAGTAGGCCAAGAAGCAAAGGAGGAGCAGGAGGCAATCTCAGCAAGTGCTAGTGTTTCTGCAGGCTGTGGACATTTGCAAGGCGTGTGAGACGTTGCAATACCCTGCTCCGCTGCCTGACAGTGAAGAGAATAAAGGTTTGCAGAAGGATGAGAACGTGTAAGAACAGAGCGTTGTAGGGCTATCTACTATGAAGGACTTCATATAATATGAGTCCGGCAAAACTATGACCAGTCTGCAAATGAGCTCTTTGAAAAAGCCAAGGCAAGGCACAAGGTCTGTGATCTTGCCTTAGATGCCTCAAGAAAAAGAGAGGAAACTCCAGTGTGGAAGGAAAAGATTCACCTAGTCAAATAGAGATCTCTGCTCTACAGAGATCTCCACCCTATTTAACATTCCTAGCTGCCTTGAGAGAGAAAGGAGAAAAAGATCAGCTCAAGAGCATGATTCACCTCATCCTAAAGCAGATGTCTAAAATATGTCAGATGAGTCACAGTCTAAAATTGCCTATTTTGCTCCATTGACTATAAAGGGAATGCAGAGTGATTATTTCAGATGAAGACACCTACAATTATTAATATATAAGATGAGTTGAATGTCCTCATAAAGTTCTCCGTAAGCATTCAAGCATAGCTACAGGCTTTGGTACACACCTGTTAATCAATGCAGGGATGTCCTCTGGAGGCTTTACACTGAGAGCCATCCAGAAAAACTCTTGTGAGTGTCTCAGCCATGATGTGCTGTAATTCTACTTGTCCGTATCATCTCTTGATTTAAACACTGAGTCTTAAATCTACCCTACTCACAGAGCTCTCACCTCTGGTGGGGAAGGGAAGTGAATTCTCATTTTAAAAAATATAAAAAATGCACCTGACATTAACTGTGTAGGTTTCTACATCACAGTTTCCATATCAATGCTTTGTGCAGTCTGTTCTTTGAACATCTAAGTCTGTACTTGGATAAACAAAGTGGATGTCTATGGTGAACTGAGCTAATGCAGAAGTACGAGTTATGTGTCTTTTTATTACCTAGATACTTGAAATATGTCCTATTACAACTATTACAATAGAGTGTGAGAAAATGAGAATGATTCAAGTGTTATTTTGTACTGGAATATAACTTAAAGGAAGAACATAGCTGGAAAATCTTCTGTGGCCTGGCAGAAGATCAGAGAAAAGACAGGACATGAGGGCAAACTGTGGGGCCAATAGTCCAAAGCAAAAGCCAGCTGTGACTCTGCATTAAGATCTCTTCTGATTGAAGATCCTTTTCAGATCTCTGCAGATGGGATGCATTGAGAAAAATTGTTTCACTCACTTTTTCTCCAGTCCAATCCACAAAAAGGGAAGAAACGGCAACAAAATAGCGACCCTGCCAGCAAAACTGAAGCACAGAAAGTGATATACTTCATTTTACATACAGCCAAGTTTTCCTAGGGCAAAAATAAATTATATAGTTTACTAAGAAACAACCTCAACTGCTCTCCTCCAAAGCCCATACCATGCCCAGCAGCACATACTCATTTTTGTGATGCACATGGATTGAAGATGCCTTCATGGATTTACACAGTGCCGTGACAAGTAGGAAGATTCCTTAAACTTCATGTTTAGTGCAAAACCCTCCAATTGATTGAGAGACTGAAAGTTCTTCGTAAATAAATACTCTTACATCTCCAGCAAACTAAAGATAAATCAAAGAGGTTTTCCCACTTTTAAGAGACTGGTGACATTTGCACATCTGGTTTGTGGAGGTCTTATAGGACTTGACATCTGCACATGGCGAAAAGCACTTAGCTTCACATTCACACAATGTTAGCAATGTGTAGAAATTCTGTTCACACACCAAAAATGCACATATAGTTCTAAGGGCTGTATTATATTATAAAAAAAAAGGAGAGAGAGAGAGGCAGCAGGTGTATTCTTAGACACATCCATAGGATAGTCAAAATGGTATTTAGCACAGACAGCTCCCCTGACTGTGAGCCCTGCACAGACTGATACCAAGTGGCTGTGATGATACTCTTCTGCTCGGGAGAAGCCCAGGACACCGGGATGCAATGGCACCACAGGCCTGCAATGCAACAACAGTTGCATTTACAGATGGACTTGATAGTCTTGAAGGTCTTTTCCAACCATAATGACTCTATGTTTGACAGCAGAGACATCCTGCTGCACAAGGAGGCAGATGTTAACACACACTAGAGCTTGCATGCTGCAAGTCTTGCCCTGTCCACAGCCACGGGACCTTCTGCACCATGCCCTCCTGGCAGGGACACACGTGTCCCAAGGGCATGGGCTGGCTTGGCTCAGGATATGACCCTTCACCTTGCTAGATTTTATCTGTTTCTTGACCACAATGCAGCTTTTGTTTGGAGATGGCCATAACCGAGTATTTTGTGTTTCTTGGTGAAAATGTAGCTTAGAATTAGCATCCAATAACAAAACAATATCTTCCTTTGGTCTCTCACATTTCCTCTGTGGCTTATTTGTAAGAGGTAGGTGCAACAGCGAGAGAGATCAGGAAGTGTTTAATAACCTCTTGGTTATTTAATCTGTAAATACCAAGCTCTGAGGGGACTTTGATGTGAAGGTACATCAAAAGAAAGGGTTAGAATTTAAAATTATCTTGAAAAACAGGAGATGTAGGCTGAAAAAATAGCATAAAATTTAGTGAGATAAATGCAATTTAGTTCAGGTATACAGAAAAAAATCAACTACAGGAGTATGAGACGGGAAAGGAGTAGGTAGGAGTTGTGCACGATAGGTTTACACAGTTATAAGGCATCATAGCCTGAATGTGAGCCGAGAGTTTTATGTGAAGATAATAGTAAGAGGTATCAACAGGAGTGTAAGACACGTGAAATACCTTCCATTCAAAGCTCAGTTGTAGTCTGATGTCTGAGTATGGATACTGCATCTCATAAGGTTTGAAACCATATGGGGAGAGTCCAGAGGAGAACTGAAGGATTACTTGGAAATATAGGTTGAAGGAGACTTCTAAGAGTCTCCTAGTCCAACCCATTGCTCCAAATAGGGCTGACCTCAAAGAGCTGGTCAAGGCCTTGTCAAGCTCATTTTTGAAAATACATAAAAATGGATATTTTAAATTTATGTGGGCAACTTGCTGCTTTTTATCTCAAGAAATCTGAGTTTATCTCTAAAGAACACTAGTTCAATTGGCTTTTTTTGGGAACTTGAAAGATTAACTCTACGGAAAAAATATTTTATGTTACTTAAACACTGTAGAAATCAGTGACCAAAAGATAAGGAAACAATACCTTCAAAACAGAAACCATGAAGGAACTGGGAAAGGAAAACTAAAAACATAAATGGGAAACCATAATAGAGTCAATATCTTTTCAATTTTTCATAGTAACTATTTTGTGGACGTAGAGAGTTTTTTTTTATCATTTTAAGGAAAGTAACTCATCTTTCTAATGTTATAGGTGTACAATATTAGCAAAGGTTGGATATGCTTCTTGAAATACTAAGGCTCTTTTAAAGGAAAAAATAAAGAATAAATGCTAAGATTATTATGCTTCAGTCTAGTCTTTTCAATTCAGTCTTTGTTGTAAAATGCTTATCACCAGATTGAGTATTCAGAATTATCACAATGCAAGGCATGACATTACAGTAAGCACAGCTGGACAAAGAAAACTAAGCCAGAACTTCAGCTGTATCTTCAAAAAAGTCCCCCATAATTTTCAGACATTCTCATTTCCTATACTCCCTGAAAAATGGGTGGAAGTCTTACCTTCTGCCATCTCCACCATACAAGCAGTTAAGCTGGTCGTGTCACTAGTCCTTGCTAATGGAATGATTTGAAGCAGTCTGATCTTAAGTAATACCTGAATTTATTTATATCTACCTCTGTGCTGACAGCTTGTAATTCATGAATTTTAAAAATTTATAAATGTCTGTATTTTTATTTATCAAATATATAAGCATATTTAAATGACAACATAGTCAGATATCCTATGATTCATGACATGACATCATGATTATTTTAAAATCCATTTCTACCTTTAGGCTGATCATATGTTCGCTGCAGGGTGAGCTTGGATGACCAAAGCCACAATTAACTTTGCCTAAGTATGAGAATTTACTTACTGTAATTTACTTATTGTACTTATTTACTTTAATTATTGTGTCTTCACTTTTTTGTATGTGCATTTACTGTGCTTGGGAGCAGAGTTCATCCTCCTTCTGCAGAGAACTTGGGTCTTTCCTGGGCAGTTCCTCCAGTCCTGGGGGTCTGGTCAAAAGGGCCCTGGAAGACTGCACTTGCCTGGGCTCCAGGGACATCCTAAATTGTAGGGTAGAACACATAGTCTCAGCTTAATTTTGGATAAGAGCTAAAGTTAGTAGGAGACTGAAGAGATGCTCTTTTGTGAGGGCTGGTACACATGAATGCCCTGCACACACACACACATAAATACACCCACATCCCTTTTTGTTTTGAAGTGATGAATTCACCACCATATAGCAATTATCCAATTCAGAAGTGAGTCATATTAACTACCAGAAGAGTGAAATCTGTCCGTGCAGTAACTCTTGGCATTATAAATGTCTTTGAAGAATATCCTATTGGAATAGTATTTTCTGCTTTTAGGGGAAAATGTAAGGGCTGGTTTTGGTTTGGTGGCATGGAGTTCAGCCATGCAAAGAAAGACAAAAGTCAGGCCCTTCAAGATGAACCCCAAATCAAGTGAGAACTGAAAATTCTTAATGTAAATTCCAACATTGTGCTGGAATTCAGTGGAACCTTCAAACTCATTGTTATTCATTAAGCAGATTGAAGAAGTGAAATGAAATTCAGCAAATTGCCCGCCTCTGCAAAGTACAATATGTTCATTTTTAAGGGAAAATGGTGTTTGGATGGAAGGTGAAATGTGGAAGTCATACTTACACTATAGGGGAGTCAAATGGGGTTTTTTATGTTTTTTTTTTTTAAATATCTATGTCCCTCTCTCAGCACAGTTGAGTATCAGCTCCTTGGCCGTTCCTTTTCACTTGCAGAAAAAAGAAAATAAGAAAACCCACTCGCCTGCCATAGCTGCTGTGGGCACCAATTTGGGCACATCACAGGTGCACATACTGGTTCACAAATGCCAGTCTTACCTTTAGGAAGCCCCTTTAGGAGCCAGTCTCTTGGCTGACCTTTCATTAACATTAACCTCATGGCTCAGGTCTGCTCTTGTGAAACTTGGTGGGAGGTAATTGAAATTTTCTATGCTTCTTGCTCAATTGAAATTCAAAATTAAAAGATATTAGGGAAGACCTTTTCTTCAGGTGTTTTGCATATTACCTGATTTTTGGCATTTGAAGATTTCATATTTTTATGATGATATGGACAGAGCAGCTTTCTATTTGCTCTTTGATGGTAAAAGCTCCCTCAGAGCATACAAGAATTTTTGTGGATGCACTGTGAAAGAGTGTCCAACAAGTGACTGTGTTACTGGACAAGACCAGCAGTGCAGGAGAAAAAATAATAGCGTATCCACTAGTTTCTCCAGTGTTATATGGGAGCCGAGGTAGAAAAAAAAGTGATGTAGCTTGCTCCAATAGATCCCATAGAGTTGGATTTCAGCTTGCTTGCTATCTATCATGCTTCTGGTCTGCTGACATGGAGGGTAAGATCTGTTATGCCTAAGTTCAGACTTTCCTGGATGAGATTGTCCCGATCTCTGCTTACTCTTCCCATTTCCACCTGGAAACTGGGAAGGGAAAGAGCTATTTGTCAGATTTATCAGATCTATTTTAGATGTCTGCCTCAAGACACAGAGAAATTATACTCAAGGAAGGCATGTCTCTTTCCACTAGCTACAAAGGGAACCTGAAAAAGTAGTAGTTGAAATGAAAACACTAGATTAGATGTGGACATTAAATGGGATGACGCTCATGCAAAATAATTAAAGGCTAGCAGATGTTCAGGGTAGGTTTAAAGCAGGAGGTTTCGTTCCCATCATGCAGCTTTATTTCCTAAAGTCAAAATTGTAAGAAAATCTGTTCTTAGAAGTCCTCAATTTTTCCAGAAGGCTGAAGCAGAACTTGCCTCATTAATATTTAATTCTAGTCACCCACACCTTAGAAATGCTTCACCTATAACATTTCTCTGAACTGCAGTGGCTCATTTTCAAGACAAAATCATCCTTTAACGGGAGTAACTCTTTGTATTCCGGCAGTTCATGTATTCCAGCAAGTGCACAGTCACTCTGTGCACTACAGTCCTCTCATACTGGTGCAAATAAATCAATAAACAGGGATTTTTCTCCCTGATCTTGCAGAAAAAGCAGGAAAAGCAGGTCTTGCTTTTTGACATATGCAATGCCTGGCAAGAGAGGGTCCTGATCCCACTGAGGTCCATCTATCACGGAACAGCATCCCCACATGCACAGTGGCCAAGCTCTCACAGCAAAGTAGCAGCTGAGGATACTCATGATCCCATGCCAACTTCTCAGTTTGCTGATGGTATTCGGGCAATGAAAACTCACTCTGGAATTAAATTTGGCATAGTTGTAGTTAACTAGCATGGGCATTTATTTGTGGTGTTTTAGGAGCAAGGTATCAGGTTGCTGGGGTCTTCTTGCATCCCTGCCTGCATAGGCACTGAACACCATGGTGGGGATTTGGCTCCCTGCAAAGCTACCTGAGCTAAAGTCGGGAGGCAGCAAAGGAACCAAGGAGCCTCCCTTCTTCAACGAAGGCTAACTCCAGCGCTCTTTGAAACTAAGAAGTTAAACTATTATATCCCACGGGGAGGGCAGCAGTGGGGCAGAGTCCCGCGCCAGCCCTGGCCGCCGGGATCACTGGATCCGTGTTCCCGGCCTCCGAGAGATGTGCCGGGCTCCATTGCCATGGCAACGGCCTCGGGCAGGTGCAAAACGCTGCGGTCTCCTCGCTGGATGGGAAGCAAAACCCCGCGGCTGCAGGGAAGACGGCTGCCAAACGTGATGGAGATTCTCCTCTGTTTTTCCCACCTTTGCTAGCAACACGGTGAGGAAAGCGCTTTATTGAGTTTGTGTGAAGGAACTGGGGCTCTGGGATTGATTATGTTGTAGTGTTTATTTTTGCTACACGATAGGTAACGGTACGGATGCAGGCAAGAAGCACTGGGGCTATATGCACCATGACCTACCGACCAGTTGGGAGAATTTGTCTCCATCACAAGTATGGGCTGCAAGAAGCAGATGAAGGCACAGAGGCAATGCTGTTGAGAATTGCGGCCATCACCAGAAGCAGAAGAGGTGACCATTGAGTTTCTTTCCCCCACGTCAAGGCTACACGTGCCTGCTGCTCCTCCTCCTTCAGCTGTCTTAAAAGTACAGAATGACTTGGAAAAACCCTGGGAAGAGCATGGGCAAAATGCGTGTGTGCTTTCATTGCACTGCAAGCACAAGTGGAGATGGCAGGGTCATCAAGCATCCTGGCAGCCTATAAAGAAGGAGAAGGAGAAGGAGAAGGAGAAGGAGAAGGAGAAGGAGAAGGAGAAGGAGAAGGAGAAGGAGAAGGAGAAGGAAGAAGGAAGAAGGAAGAAGAGGAGTCATTTGCCCAGGTTTATCTGCATAGACATTGGCTCCATGTACTCCCTGATCCTTCATTCTTTTGATTATTTGAGGGCTGTCATTCATTTTTTCAAGGCTGCCTCTGTCACACACAAAAGCTCTGTTTTATTGCTGAAAGTATTAGAAATAAATAATTGCAGAGCTGAGGTCAGAAGAAAAGTTAATTGCAATGAAGGGCTGAATCCCAGAGTAGTCTCTGCTTCTCTGTTTCTAAATCATGGGTACTAATTTTTATGTCCTTCTCTTTGGATTTTGTCGCCATTTTCATCCCTTCACAGTTCTTGGCAGCTTTTAAGAAATGCTCTAAGTTTTTATTAACTCTGCAGCCCAAATTGCGTTCTAGGTGGGCTGCCTTGCATACAGACATTCTGCTTGGACTGTCAGCACTGGCCAGGGAGATATCCCCATCCTAAACACTGCTAAGGTACAGTTGACATATACAGCCACCTTGTGGCATGTTTGTGCAGTAAATTAAGTGCCCACTTGCATGGTTGGCAATGTCAGCAGAAAAAGGAAGAGTCTGGTGTCCATGTAGCTCTCAGCAGGGCTGGACTATGTTGCAGAAGAACATTAAAGACACAAACACTCTATAGCAGGTGGCCTATTTTTTTCACTTTTTTTTTTTTTTGTTTGTTTCTTCTATAGATGCATCTTCCAAATTAATATTGATTTGAAGAACGAAGTCCAGAAAAAAAGGCTGGTATCACAACTTCCCAGACACTTTTGGTGTGTGACAATTATATTGTCGTTCAAGTAAGAAAACGTACACACAAGCCACTAGGCAGATGATCAGTCTCCCTGTGTTTTCTGAGGATAAATGACTCTATACTGCTGTAGAATACGTAGCAATTACTGAATGTGTATTTATATGAAATAGAATCCTTCCTCCTGTCCCAGGTGGAAGCCAGTGAATCCCCTTTGTTTAACTCACAGCATTATTAACGTTACCAGATCTATCACCTCAGACCAGAAGCCCTTCAATCCAACAGAAGGTAGAGGAACATCTCTCTGTGACATGGAGCACTGGGGTATGGCACAGTCTGTGTCAGCAGTCTAGGAAATGACATTCTGCCTATCAATCAGAACTGCCTGTTTGGGAGCCCTCCATGTCCTGGTTCCATGATGCTGAGGGTTGCTGCTTGGCATCCCTCTGGAGAGATCCCACCAGTGGTATATGCAGTACAGTTCCACCTCAGTTGTGCCAACTCTGCTCCATTTATGCGTATGATACCATTAATAGAGAAGTTCACATACTAATAATTTGCCCTGTGCCCGGCCCTGGCTGGGTTATTTCAGAAGACACCTAGGTCTCAAGTCCCACTGTCATGGAAAGAAAGCTTCAAAATATTCCACATCTATGGAAAATCAGGACAATTGTATCTGTGTACTCGCATGCTTAGAAGCCAAGCTCCAGGTTGTCAAGTGGAAATATTGTGTCCATAATTGGTGCTCTCAACTCATTCATCTGTTTTACACTACAATTTCTAATGTTAAATTCTTCTAAATATAATCATAGATGGATGAACAGGGCAGAGAAAAGCTAAGCTCTTTTGAAAAACTGCCAGACTACAGCATGAAAGTGAGACTTCTTTTTAAAAAAGTTATTCCTTTCACAGTTTTCCACCTTTGCAGTGTAAAAGGCTGTGGCAGGCAGATTTGCAAACACAGGTTAGAAATATCAGTGTGGATTCTCAGGGAAGGCCAGAACCCAGGAAGATGTTTTCCAGCATGTTTCACGCTGTTTCAGGAGGGGTAAAATACACAAGAAAAAACATCAACTTTGCTGAAGAATACAAACACTCCAAAATATATATTGGAGAGATATGGGTCACAAACCCATATGGGTCTCTTCAGAAAGGCTAATCTCTAGTGCCCAGGCTAACAACTTTTAGAAAGACCTTAGAAAGGTGCAAATGAAGACTAGTGCAACCAGGTTCTGATGAACTTAATGTCCACTGTAATGAACTTACTACCTTCTGTAAAGATCCTCTCAAAACAATAAGAAAAAAAAAACGAATTCTAATCAAGTATTGACAAAAGAGCCTAGCTATTTCTAGTAATGTTACTCTAATTCTGTTAATATTGAAGAAAACTTTGCCAGTCATGTAGTGTAATGTAACATAAAATAACATCGTATAACAGTACATTCAATAACATAACAGCACATGCAATAACATAACATAAGAGCACATATAATAATGTGACATAATATTAAATTAAGAACTGTTGCAAAGCCAGAGGGAGAGTAGACTGGCTTTCAGTTATGAACATCATATAACAACAGATATAATTTCATGAATAATTAAAGAATAATTTTTAAATTATAATACTTTCATATCTTTGAGAAAGCATTTGGCAAGCATTATCACAGGTCTTAAGTCATTTCTGCAACATTCTGATGTTATGAGGTCCTGAAAAAATCATTATCAGTGGTTTTTATTAAACTGCAGTTCAGGTAGGCAAAGTAATTGCAACTGTGGGAGAACTGGCTGTCACGGCTGGTCACAGCAGCAGAATGTATCCCCTCCTGTCTGCCTTTGGCATGGTCACTGACTTTATTACAAGAAACATATTGAGGCAGAGATGAAACAAGCATTGCATGACTTAATAGCCAACTAGACTTACATTTTGCTGAGGACGGAGTTGTTCTCAGTGGCAGCTTGTCTTGCATGTGAATTTAAAAAAATATATACAGTTTACCCCCATGAAAAAGATACAGCATATCGAAAGAAAAAAAAAAAAAAAAGCAAGAACTTTCACAGGAGTAAGAGCTGAACAAAGCCATTTCACCCAGGCAATTTATCAACAAAATAGACTGTTTCGACTTCTCAGTAATACTCACCTGTCTTTCCTGTTTTCATATTTTTTTTCCCAGAGAACAGTCTAGACTCATTTCTTCATTTGTGATGCTAGTATTTTAGTTTCATTATCATTCACAGCTCTTCTTGCTATGTCATAATATCCCTGAAATATTCTATCATCTATTTAATTTAAAGGTATGAAGAGCAGTTAGGTCTTCAAATAATTAATCAACAGTCCTAACATGTTTTGGTCTGCTGCTATACTGAGAGCAAGACCATGACCTGATCTGCAACCAACACTTTGCAGTACGGTGGGATTTAATGCTTTCTGCCTGAGTTCTGCAGGAATTCAAAGCAAGGGACAAGTGATGCACATCTTTCTGACCAGCAGCTGTGCTCTTATTTATGCTCAAACAACTCTATCAACTTCAGAGAGGTTGTAATAGTTGAAATACAATGAGAATGAGGTGTCTTGGCCAGATCAAAGGTGGACAAAAAAGAAAAAAAAAAAGGACTATTTCATTGACAGAGATAACTCTGAACCTTTCAGGGAAGTTCATATGAAAGAGTCTATCCAGCAAAACCATTCAATTCCAACAGACCAGAAACTGCAGTTAACTAAGAAGAGCCTGTATTCTGAATTACAAAATACACATATTCAAAGTAATGCCATGCTAACATCCCTCTCCTATATAGCCTTCTAGCTGGAAACAATACATCTAAAAATATATCTGCTGATGAGGTCAGTAGGATTATCCCTGGAGAGAGTCATAAGGAGAGGAACTAAATAATAATGCAGAAGTAGAAAAAAACAGCTACAACAGTGGGAAAAAACTCAAGCTCTTTGTTCATAGCTTCAGCTTTCCTGACCAGCTCCAGTTACATGATCTCTTTCCTGTTACCAAAGCTTCAAGTTCAAATGAAAACCACTTACAATGCAGCATAATTATTGTTATTAAAAGTGTACTGAAAAACAACACAAACAGCTACTAAATAAAAAACACTTCCTTTTTTGATGCAGAAGATTCTGCCGCCCCACACTCTGAGTAAAGACAGAGGTTTAGTATAATTATGGCTGACAGTGACTAATTTACTCATCACTAGGCAATGATGTCCACTGCAGTGTGTGTGTAGGTGAAAATGAGACAGTCGAGCTGTATTCACAGCATCCTGCTCCCCTGCAGTTGTGTGTTTCCAAAGGCTTTGAATCATGCCTCGCTCACAGGATATTTCCTTTTTCCACAGCAGCCTTGTGTGAAGAAGAAAACGTGGTAATGTTTAGACCTTTGAACACGCTCCTTCAAGCCATCACCAGGACTCTGCTGCCGGAAACTCCCCGAAATAACAAGAGGTGGCAGCACACCAGAGGAGTCAAGTGTTCCTCAAATGCGTGAAGAAAAGGGGAAAATTAAACTCTACAATTGCTTTGAGTTGAAGCGAAGAAGTTTCATCAAGCAAAAGTGGACCACAGCAAAAGTGAGTACAAGTCAGTAAAGCAAGTAAATGAAGGTGGAAAAAAAGCATCAGTTGGCTCAGAATCACCGAATCACAGAATGTTCAAGGTTGGAAGGGACCTCTGGAGACCATCTAGTCCAACACCCTGCTCCAGCAGGGACACCCAGAGCACGGGGCACAGGGCTGCATCCAGGCGGGTTTGGAGACCTCCAGAGAAGGAGACACCACAACCTCCCTTGGCAGCCTGTTCCAGAGCTCTGTCACCCGCACAGAGAAGAAGTTCCT
>JAVCKT010025075.1:0-13992 GCA_032273925.1 Rhynchotus rufescens | reverse complement strand
GAAGCCACTCTTAAGCTGGCCTTGCAGCAACGTTGCTTTCAAAGAAGCATTTCTTGTCTGAAAGGAAAAGCTCCCTGTTAAATAGTAGTTTTCATGAAAGGCAGCTTAAGAACTTCTTATTTCTAATTGAACAAGCCAGATTCCCAAATGCCACGTGCACTCACCGCCCTCCAACGCAGCACATAATACATCTACACATACCAGCACGCGGCCTGAGAGCTGAAATACTACATGCATTAGTTCGTCTGAGGGCAGAAGAGAGTTATCTCATTAGTGATCAGCAAGATTTAAGAACTGACACAAGATTTATCACAGTGTTTTTGCACTCGTCTGCCTTATGTGCTTAAATGAGACTTATTTTAGTCAGAGTTGTTGCTATTTGGGCTCTGAAGAGGACAGGAGGTCTCCGTTTCCCTCCTTAAATCCCTTATTCAGTGATGCATGTAGCGCCCATACCTCAATTTACCCATGCAACAGGTCTCACTGAAGTCAGTACAAGTATTTCCGTGCCTAAATGTAGGTACATATTTTAAATACCTTGTAGAATTAAGGCTTGGATGCAGTAATTCATGATTTTAAGCTTGTTCCAAGCCCTGCTCTTTGAAGAGCTTCTTTTCAAGTTGCTCAAAATCTTTGCAAGCTTTTAACTTTCCCTAATCAATCCGTGGCTCTGGCAAGACACAGAAATATCTATAAAAACAGTAGATAAATAGAAGCATAATGGCTGTTCAGGGCCAAACCCTCAATCCATCTACTTTTGTGCAGTTCTTGGCAGTGGCCACAGAGCAGAAGAAAAATAGGTGACAATTGTCTCACATTTGCATTCCAAAATTATCTGAGCTTCCACCTAATTGATTTCATTGTGGCATCTGCATGTTAAGCCGTCTTGCACTTTAGGAAATACTCTTGCAGACGGGAATGGGACTGAAATGTTATAATGCCAGTAAACGTGATGCAAGACGTCTGCGTTGTCCCTTCGCCGAACGCAGCTCAGCTCCCGTTCCAGACGAGCATTCCCGGGATGCAGCTCCGAGAGTTTGGGGTTTTACAGCTGTCATGACAGTCATTTTCTCAGCTTTGTAAAGTTCCCTCATATCCTGTTCGGGCTGGCTTATCTCTGGTTAGAGCCCGTGTTGCTACACGGCATTCTTCGGGAACAGATGTTCTATCTGATCCCGCATCGCGGCGGCAAGGCAGCCCCATTTTGAAACAATTAGCCTGTCACAGTTGAAAGAAACCTAATGGTTGGCTGCTTGGATGCTTTGCGAGGGGAAAAAAAAAAGGGAATTAGAACTAACCTATGATTTATATTTTTTTTCCAAGCGTGCTAAGTTACTCTAAATGTGCAGTTTGCTAAAACGGCAGCATGTCCTGGTCCAGCTGCCAGCCGTAAGATTTGTTATCTGCAGAAGCAATTTTTTTTTGGTAAAGCTACTAGCACCATCAAAGGTCTTCCCCAGTTCCACAAGCAACAACAAAAACGTCCTGCAAATCTCTATTTAGGCAAATGAAAAGCTGGTGGGTTAGTGCAAAGTGTTTAGAGCAGTGGGGTCCTGAATTCCTGGACCACAGACTGCTGTCGACAAAGAAAATATCCATCTTGCCATCCTAGGCGGTCCTAATTAAGCCTGCAGTTGAACATGCTAAGGAGGGGATGGCAAACACACCAGTGAGGGCCACGTCCCAGTGGTTTGTGACTCCAGTAGGCTGCAGACCGCAGCTTGGGAGCCATCCATGCAGAGTGCTAATGCAAACACAGTAAATCACAAGTTGCTCTAAATGGCTGTAGCATCGTAAAAGTCACAGGCGCTACATGCAGATTTATATCAGCTGAGAATTTGATCCCCTACATTAAGTGGTATTAATAGCCAAAAAAGAAAAAAAAAGAAAGGCAGACTGCTGTAATAAAATTATGTAGCTTTGATCTTTTTCAGATTCCTCGAGTGGAACCTAGTTCCATTTGGAGAAATGGATCTTGTGGTCATACTGATCCAGACCAAAGCGAGAGCCCAGCCCGGGGCCCCTCCGCTGCCAACACGAACTCCCTTACTTGATCTGCTTTATGTTCTTGCCAGCATCATTTATAACCCTCCTTCTCATCCTCTCCCCTTTTCCCTGCAACTCCTTCCTTTTTTAGCCTGTGTTTGGAAGCTGTTTGCAGCTGAGGTTACCTTGCCAGCACAGGACAGGCTAGTGATGAAGACCACAATGACCGGAGCAGCCACCGGATTCCACTTCGTGCGGAGCCGTAAAGGGCAGGTGCTGCAGCACATCACAGCTGGCAGGGAGATAGTCCAGCCCAGCAGGCCCAGCTTGGGAGCCTGGGCAGGAAAAGCATCTCAGATAACAGCTAAATACCAGCAGACAGAGATAGGAGACAAGGCGAGGGTCAGCGGAGGGCTTGCAACAGCCACAAGCTTCAATTACTGATGAGCTGCAAGCAACGGCAGAGGCTGCCTGAAATAAAACTGTTTCTATCAGCCAACACTCAAGGCAACCATGCCTTTTGACCATCAAAGCACAACTGGAAGGTTTTCCTCTCTGCAATTGCTCACAAGACTTAGCTGGGAAGTAATCCTGCCAGAAAAAAAGAAAAAAAAGAAAAAAAATCAGTGAGAGAAATGCTTTCTCAGGCTTTGAGAAGCACCACATAGCACAGACATGCCAGAGACAGTCCCATTTATTATATACATATAACTCTTTTCATAAGTACATTTTACTTTCTAGCAGACAGTCCTTACTTAAAGTAAGGGATAAAGTGCTTTGGGTTTTCTGAGATTCACCCTGGGGTGAAGGGAGGGAGTGGATCAGTGCCACGTTGGCCAAGACCCATCCAGGTCACTGCTAACTCCAAATATTTATCTGAGCAGCCAACTCTCCTCAAAGCTCTCAGAAACAAGAATTGGAAGATGAGGGCTCTTGAGACACTGGGGCAAATGGTGGTATCAGAAAATGACACTTAGTCCAGGTGCATCTCTACTACCTGTTAATCACTATGATCTAGTGGCCCTTCTGTCTGGTGCAGGAAAAGAGGCACCTCAGTCCAAAGGAGATGTCTCCAAGAGGCAGCACGGCTCAAGGACCTGTCCACAGACCATATGCATTTGAACCTCACCCTCATCTATGCACAGATATTCTGTGATGAAAGTCAAAATACAGACCCACTCTTTAGCTCCCCCGGAATATTCCACCTAGGTTCAGCACCCATTAAAGGCTTAGGCTTTTTTAATCCTCCAAAACAGGCTTTTTACCACCAGATTCTCACACGTGTTCCGAACGTAACTTTCACAGACTTAATTAGAAGGGTTATAATTCTTGGCTGGGTACTTTTAACTGCAGTTGAGGCATTGGCAGAGCTCTGTGCACTAATTCACCTTCATGTAAACACGATTATTTTAAATGAACTACAGACAAGTTTCAATTGCAAAAACATCTCCATTTTTTGAAGTACTGTAAAGTGTTCAGCTCTCAGTTGATTTTTTAAGGCCAGAATTTACCTTTTCCCAGTTTACAAAGAATTTTTTCAAAACCGAACGTGGGTGATGTCTCAAGAGCCCCCAACAATAACACGACGCTCCTAAGTCACAAGGCTGAGCCTTAAGCTCCGCTGGGATTTCACGGTGAGGATTTTCCCTTTCTTAGCTGGCTGCTCATTTCCTTACAGGCAGGAATGCCTTCTGGATTCAAAGCCAAGTTGGAGAAGTGAAAACAGTAAGAGGTATTCACTTGGCTGCCTTGCTTTAAATGTTTCTGGCATGCATTTCCATTATAGTTTGCAACAAAAAGTGGCAGGGGAACAGTGTGTATACATTATAATGGTTGTACTTGCTCGGAGCAGACACGCTTCCACGAGGCGGCAGATTAAAGAAGTGCTGCGACTTCAGACGGAGAAAAATAACATCTTGCCAGTTGTGTTTATTTGCAGGGACACATGATTTATGCTTTCCCCGTCGTGGAGTGGTGCAGAGAAATGGGTCACGTGGCAACTGTTTAGATAATCCCCAAGGAAATTCAGGCTGCATCAGGCAGGGAGAGACAGGGCTTATTCTTTCGGATGAGAGAAGCTGGGAGATGGCTGGGAGACAGGAGATTTCTTCAAGTTCTTAGAACGAGGATCAAGGCTCCAATTTTTCGGAAAAGATTGAGTGCGGGTTGCAAGAAGGAAGCAATTAAGATAACAACAAAAATAGACCAGGTGTGTTGGGATGAAAAGTCCTTTGCTGGTATCTAGTAGTCACCCTCTGTAATATTGACGTAGTGCAGGGAAAAGAAAAAGCAATTCCCAAAGGATTTTCACCCATAGGACAATCCAACAAGAAGGAGCAAAACTGTTCCTACAAACACAAAAAGGGGACCTGTCACCATCCTACCCATCCTCCTGGTCATCATTTCCCACCAGGATCCAGGATTAGCATCATCCCAGGTGCTAATTTGGGTCCGGGAGCACAAACACTGCTAAGTGGCGGGGAGCTCTGCCTAAGCAGCTGCATGAAAGCGTTGACATTAACAGACATAACTGCTGTTTAAGCAGATGCTGGGGCTCGCAGCGAGGGCCGTGTTTGACCGACGGCTCCGTGCCTGCTGCTTTGCCATAGGTGCTGATTAAGGGAACGGCAGGGAAGGAGCAGCAGCTCTGCAACACGGACGTTTATGTGACAGATGCAGGCTGCTGGATGCCCTTCTCCAAGGGCACGTGGGGCAGGAAGAGCGCAGACCATTTCCAAGACTGTCAGAATTGAAATAAGGAAAAAGAATGACGGGATGCCACTCACCCAGCAACATCCGTGGTCACTGTGAGAGGTATCTCCCAGAACCCATTAAAAATAAGCTCTAAGTCATCATTAGAGTGGCACATTTTTACATGGGGATCAAACAGGTGGCTATTAAGGTGATACACTACAGGGGAAGTGAAACTGTAAATGTATTAAGAAACAGGCACCAATCTGGGGAGAGTTTATCGGCTGACACTAAGAAATCAAGTAGCTTTTAGCAGCCAGTTTTCACAAATTCCATCTCTAAATTGCAAAGGTTAACAGCACTTTGTCTAATTTCCCACAATTTAGGTAAATCACATCTGCACATGAAATTCTCTGCTACCTACACTGAAAAACAACACAATTCAGTTAAACAGGGGAAGGATGACACTCACATCAGACAAACTAACTACCAGTTTATAATTGAAGTCTTGTCCCAAGAGTCAATAGTTCTAAGGAAAGAGATTCCCAATCTATGCTGGGAATCGTATGTTGTCCTTGCTGATCTGGACATTCCTTCTACTGCTCCTGCCACCCTGACACTGCATCTCCCTTTTTACTTATAGGAGGAAGGGAAAAAGAATGGATTTTTGTACCTTATTTCTAAATTGCCATGTTTTACTTACCGAAGACAGTAAAAAATGGCCTGCAAAAAACTAACAAATAATTTTAAAAGTTCCCACATTTCCATTTTCTGCTTTAATGTGCTGCAAGTGCAACCCATGAGCAAATACTCTCATTCTAGTGTTTCCTGATTTAAGACTCAAGAAAGCTTCACCAAGAAAATCAGCTGAACCGAGAAAGAAGGCAAAAAGGTTTTGGCTTCCATGCTACAAACCTGGAGCCCAGTAACAACACCACCACCACCACCACCACCACCTTTATGCTGCTGAAAAATAACTGAAAAATACAGCTGTATAGAGGTGGGGTTTTTTAATACTTCTGCTGGATGGAATTCTATTTGATGCTGTTAAGCTTTGATGACAAACCCCAATGACTTGCTAGGAAGAAATCCATTTAGCAAGCTTGCAAATCATACTGCTTCAGTGCTGCGAGTGCCCATGAGAAATGTGCATTTTCAATCATAAGGGCTGTATAAACAAAATGGAAATTGGAGACACTGACAGATGAATTCCTTATCATGGCTTGGCTGTTTTCACACAACATGTGCTTGCCATTTCAGACTATGGAAAACTGCAGGAATCTGAAATAAAACTAAATGCAAAAGTAAGAAATAGTAAATATATATATATAAATTTCTAGAAGACGCATTTTTTCCAATTCAAAGGCAAAATGGGGAGTCTGATTAAAAAAAATACACAGCCTTTAACTTGTTTCTAGGATTAGAAATATTTGCTTGCAATATGATGTATGTGCAAGGTGCTAGAATTATAGAGGTCTACTTATATTTATGTGGCAAGGTATTCCAGTTGTGGGGAAGGAGAAGCAAACAATTTGCACTGTTTTCACCTCTCACAAACTGTCCTTGAATAGGAACAGTGCAGTGGAGATGGACACTTGGCACATCCCACCGGCACAGCACAATCCCTACCGGCACCACGTCTTCGAACCACACCACCAAGCTTCCAAAATGCTTCCAAAAAGACCCACCAGCCACATAAGTTAGGAGACAGCATAAACCTGTGTCCAACTGCACAGCTCTATATGGAAAATAATCTGAGGAATGGTCTTGACTAGGCCTTTTCTCATCTATTTGCTTAAACGCTTAGCTCAGTTCTGTAGGAGTCAGTCAATGACAATGACAACATCTTCAAGCTAAATGCATTTGTTCCCAAAAAGTGAATTAGAGAAACACGGGTCGTTCTCAGCATTGCAGAAAGTAAAATTTGACGCAGATATTTTCCCAGTACAATGAGTCAACAACCTCTCCCACTGGCCAGGATTGTCTCATTGCTTCCTTCTCCTCTCTCCTTGCCTGTGTATCTACCTGTTGTCTCATGTCTTATACCTACTTTGGCAGCTGGCTGGAAATGTTCTCAGTTCTATTACTGTATTTGGTAAAGTGCAGCTCTGATCCAGGCCTACAGCTCTGGGTGCAAGAACAGGACAGCTCATTTGCTATTTGCACCGTAACAAAAAAGGACCTAATTTAGAGATTAGCACCACAAAAAAAAGCTAGCAGATTCACAAAACTACCAGAACTAAGTTTTGGAAAGGCTCCCTCTTGCAGCAAAGCTGGTTTAAGAAGTTCTTGTTCTCCCAACTGCATTTCAGTCTCTTCTCAGTCGTTCCACTGCATCTCTTTAATGCCATGATGCGGCAAACTGATGCAGGTTGAAAAACCCCAAAAAATCTCCATCTGACCAGAAATAGATTGTTATTTTTTAAACCATTAACCATGTCAATAACTTGATTTACAGTATCATTCCACAGACAGCTGCATCAGCATAACCAAGCAGATAGATGGTGATAAGCCACCAAAAGCAGAGAATATCTATAGGTTTAAACTGGAGAAATTGTTCATAAAACTATATGTTCAAACTCAGCTTTCATTAATGCTACCTCATCTGCATCTTTACTTAAGTGATGTTCTACTTTTCATGAAGCCTGTCACATTTTTTCCCCTAAACACACATGAATATTTTCTACATGCCTGTCAGAACAGGCAGCAATACAACTCTGTAATGTGCTGAATAGACTGTTTATAAAATTGAATTCTGTGGCTATGACTGACCTTGAATAGTTCAAGCTCCCTCTTGTTCCATTTATCCTTGTAGATTCTGCAGCCAAATCAACTGAACCTTGTAGTCAATGAGACCAAAATAAAACCAAGTGGAGTTTCCAATCTTTCTCTATTAAGGAGAAATGAAATCAGTGCAGGCTCCATAAAAACAGAGTAAAGGAAACTGTTCACAATTACGAGTACCTGAAATAACAAAGTGCCTCTCATTAGGTGACACAGTAAAGCTGTGGCAATTGAAGTTATAAGCTGAAATATCACAACAAAGTAGAAGTCAAACAAAAAGGACTATATTTTTTCTTAGCTTTTGAGAGATGACTTCAAGATATGAGTCTTTGAAAATGCCACACGGTCTTGGATTTTCAATAAATACCCCATGAAAAGTTGGATTGGATGAGGAACAGAACAAAAGTTGCATTTGCCCTTCTTAAAAGATCACATGGACCTGATTCAAGCAATGAAAGAACTAAGCAGTTCTTTGGAGAGCAGCAATAGTGTGTTTGGACATCCTTGCTGCTAAATTATTACCATAGTTTTTCTGACTAGAGATCATTGTGCTTCCGAGGGCTGAGAGTGCAGCAGCTCAATCCTTCTCATGAGGAGGAATTTACATAAAACAAATGCAAGCAAATAACTTGATGCTCACAATCTCTCACTGAGACATGTTTCAAGATGGGAAACATCTTTAGGGAAACAAACATCAAAACGCTGACAAATTCTTGTAATCATAACAAAAATAAATGTCTTAAAACAATACAAACACTGAGGGTCTTTTCTACAAGCACTTTCGAACTACTGTCTTATTCTACTGGCAGTCTTCTGAAGATGAACAAGCTCTGGAAGTATTTTAAAAGAACATTTTTCTTGCAAATCCTAGTTTTAAGTATATATATATTTTTTGGCTCCCTGTTTTGACAGCATTGATGCTGAGCTGAGCCTATTTTTTTTTTTTTTTTTTTTAATTTCAACAGGGAGGAAAATTTTACCACGCATTTTAATACAGATCACTTCCATATTAATTTCTACATGAAATAAGTCAATAAAGGTGAAGTCTATTTAAGTTTGCAATAATTCTGATGGAACTTTTTTATTTGCTTAGAAATATTTGATATATTCACAAATAGAGTAATTGCCTAAATTTACAATCATAATTATATCAAAGTTATAAGAAGAGAAAGTAGAAAATAAACAGTATGGAAATACAGATATTTTCATGAAACATCCAGACTATCATACTAGGCATACAAAATATATCAGTGATAAAATCTTCAGACAGGAACTATCATCTAAAGCCATAAGCTTTAAAATGTATCTGCCCCTGAAGAATCTGAATCCCCATGCATACTGCTGATGCTTCTAGTTTGGTTATCCATATTCATGGAAGGCAACTTCACTGACACCTTTGCTGCAGAAAGAGGTGAATTTAAATGCAGGACCGCATCTCTTCCTAAAATAAAAACAGAACAGAACACATTATTTGCAGTCCACTACAAACATCGCTTAACTGTATTTGATTCATCTCCACGCTGTGCCACTTTATGGAAATATAAAGACACGGACACCCTCACTGTCCAAAATCAGCATATGGCAATATCTTCGAGGAACAGTTCACAGGGTGCTTTTATCCACCACAGTCCTCTTTATCAGACAATAAAGGGATGAATATCTGCGAATATATAACATAAGTATTTACATACAAACATACCACACATGCGCGCGCACACACACACATATATATATATTTATCATCTCCAGTAAGCATAAAACTGCTTCCAGCATGCACTGATGTTTTCCATGGAAAAGAAATGAGATATTGCAGACACTGGCAGTATTTCTAAATTCCATCCAAATGTGCATCTGTATTTCCATTAAATCCATAGAAAACATCAAGGCTCTGCACAGGAGATGCAGCTTTACAATCCACGTTCTTCTTCCACCAAGTCTGAGGTGGCACCTCCACGTTCTCCGTTCTTGCAGTCTCAGCCTGCTGGCCCTACACAGTGTGGGACTCTCCTGGGGACAAGTCTATGCGCAGCCCAGCAGCCTTGGTAATTAAAACTCTAGTTTCTCAATGGAAAATAAGAAAGTAGGTTCTCTTTTCCCTCTGTTAATTATCTACTATGTCACCATAGCATAGTGCTTTCATCTGACTTGTAGCAAAGCACACTTCAAGTGACTAATTAAAACAACAACAAAAAAAAAATCTGCTAAAATAAAATTTCATACAGTGTTTGTCACACTAAGACAGCTGCCAAACGCCTGGGAAGTCAAAAATAAACGGGGCCAAAGACAGTAAATCCAGTTCATGGAGCAAGCCCCTTGCGCCTCGGGAAGGCAGAGCTCTGCGGAAGCAGCAAGAGCCCAGGGACAATTTGTGTGTCCCTAGGGAATCAACACCCCACCCGCCTGTGACAACCACTCACACGTTCTGCAGCACTCAAGGGCTACAGTTTCCCTGGTCTATCCTCACTGTTTGTGCAGCCTTCGGCACTCCCCACCTAGACCCCCTCTACGAAGCCCAGCTGCCCAAGTTTGTGTTGGCAAATCTCACACACCATGAGCACGCACGAGAAGTCCTACATCTTCCGAACGCTACTCAAAAGCACATTTATGGTAACATCCCAAAGATGTGCAAACAACATGTGTGCTTTGTTTTTCCAAAAGAACTCCCATAAGCTTAGGCTGTAACCACGTCTGCAGGATTAAAATAGGTTACTCAGAGGGGGAACAGAAAAATAACATATACGTTTATTTGGTTAGAAGTGAAGCTGACACACAGTGAAGATATGAATGTGTAATGCCCACGGAAAGCCTGTAAATCACCCTTGACACCAAAGCAAACCATTGCATATTCACTGACACTATATGTAGCTCGATGCTATCGAAGCTTTACTTTGTTAATAATTTCCACAGTCCTGCCACACTCCATGATGTCATTGTTTCAACAGCTGTTTTCAGGTTTAAAAAAAGAAGAGGAGGAAAAAAAAAAAAAAAAAGAATGTTCCCAAAGGTCTCTAGTAACTTCCCAAGTATTTGAATGTGGGGTGCTGAAAGACTATAGCATACCAGTCTACATTCCTTCTAACGCTTACTCTAATATTAATTTCCCAGACAAACTACTTCTCAATTTTTTGTTGGATATAAAACGCTAAAAACAGAAAGAAATCAACAGAATAATTCCATCTACTTGTCTCAATAGAAAAGTTACCTGGAAATGGATTATCCAATTATCCTTAAAACCCTTAGAAAATATCCAATGTAGAGACTTAGAAGAAAAAAGAAATCTGAAGTCTTCAACTTTGTTAGATGCACAAAGCAAACATAAAACCTAGATTTTCAGCATTTTAACTGTAAAAAATTTATGGATATCCTATTTCAGCTCCACAGGAGATTTTGCTTCATGACTGCAAGTTTCCAGGACAGGAGGCTCCCAGTCCTAGAACTCTACATGGGTCCAAAGACACAGCTATTAAGTTACTCTTACATCTGCTCTACCATTATCATCTTTTGCTTAATCTAATCCTTGGCAGGTATATGGGGCATACATTTTATGGCACATTTATCTATACTTTCAGAGATGTCTATGTGAATACATGCACAAATAAAAGCACAGAGATTTAAATGCTTGTATTCATGTTCACATATATGCTATAAAGCATGTCTATTTACTGATGTCTGTATCTGACCTAGGCTGTTCATTATGATAGTATTTGTATAGTCCTTGCCCAGCTCCTCCTTCACCAAGGTGATATTCCATTTTATTTCCCATACTAAGAGACTTTCCTCTTAAACTTCTCGGCTGCAAATATGCAATAACGCTTATAGTCTTTCGCTACAGTAAAAGCAAAGTAGAAAACGCCCACATTCCATAAAGCAGAGCTGAGCAGGGAGATGGGTCGCCTTCACAGCTATTTTTTTCCTCTTTAGAAGTTCTGGAAGTACTCAGAACAATTTTGCCATCATCTACTTAGCTGTATTTATAAAATTTCTCCTTGTTAAAATCCAATAAATGCAACTTGCGACCTCAGCCGACCTCCATTTCTCTCTCCAAATTCATAGTCACCGTCTAATAGAATATGTTCATATAAACTGTGAAAACTGACACCCTTAATAAGTGCATAAGGGTCCTTGACTGGTAGAAACTCAACAATGACTGAAAACATTTTGGCGACCTGCTGATGGAAAAGGTCAGATTTCAGATTAGGAATTTTTCCTGTGCTTGGCAATCTATAACAAATTCATGTACAGTACTAAATTTCCAGATCTTTGTTTAACAGCAACATAAAAATTAATGGTGTGTCAACCATCCGGTGACCTGTGAAAAGGGTTTTTCTCCGAGAGGTACCGTCACAGAGAGAGTATGTTATATACAAGTGTACTGCAAATGTGTGCCAAATGGAAAAGGAATTAAACACACTGAAGGGAGGTTTGGTTACTAATACCATATGGCAACAATAAGAACAAAGAAATATGTCTAAAACCTTTCTTTTTTATTTTTGTTCTATTTGGCAAAATAAAAAGACTAAACAAGTCTGATTTTTAAGCCAAATAGAAAACATGTGCTTGAACTGCTTTAAGCCAGTGTTTGCACATTAAATAAAACTTCTATTTTTAACCTATCAGGAGATAAACCAGAACCATAACGTTGTTGGTGAAAAGAGCTATCTTTGTAGACATATGTGCCTCAATAAATAGGGAGGGGTTTGAAGGATCATGGGCTACATTATTGTTTCTGTACAAAAGCACCATAATTACTATAATTACTGATGGATTATTTCCTAAAATTTAAAAACAATCATCACCCCTAGCAACCCTCCCTCTACCCTCTCACAATCTAGTGTAAAAGATAAAGCAGCTAACCTCTACAGTAAGAATAAATCTCCAAGTATCTGTAAAAAAAACTCCAATACAATACTCTTATTCCCTCAATAGCAAGGGTTGACATGCTTGGCTTGTTTCTTCCTCTGCCAGATTCCAGCTGCTTCATTTTGTTTATTACTAACTTCAAAGTTTCTCATGCTGTCCTGTCCCAACAAATAACTTGCCCCAGATGGCATTATCTCAAGTGCTCAGAGCACTGCGGATAGCACAGCACCTGCAGATCTATAACTCAGCATCGCATACACCCTCCAAGACAGTGCCTTTAATTTTTTTTTTCTTTTTTCTATTGTTCTCCCATTTTGCCTTTTCTTGCTGTAAAAAAAATACAAGTTTAATACATGAAATATAAAAAGGACCTTTAGCACCTTTAACAGGGAGACAGTTCTACAGTTGTAGAACTTCCTGCAATGATGGCCGTAGGTAAAAGAATATCTATGAGCCCCAAAGTGACCAAAGTACAACTGACAGAAACACTTCTCCCGCTCCTCTTACCTGTAAGAGATGTGAGATGCATATTTGTGCCAACGTGCATCTGATCTGTATCTCCATGGATATCTGCATGAAAAAAATACAAAAAATTTAAAAATAAAAAGTTAAAAAAAAATAAATTTTAATGTCTTATTACACAGACAAATCATCACGTAGAAAAACAAGCAGCACCATTGCCCTACAAATCAAAGCTACTCCAGACGTGCTGGGCTACCAAATGGTGATAAGAAACAGACGTTATTTGATGTAAGCAACTCTGAAGGCTAAACTAAAATGAGAAAATACACTGCAAATCAGTCATGTTACTAATTATAAGAAACAGTATTTCCTGTTCAAATCCATGTCCAGCTATGGAGCCTGTGCACTGTGCATAATTAAATGCTCCTGGAGTTTAGTGCCTTATACAGTTGAAACTTGGTAAGGTATGGAGCTAACCTCATGGGCTTACGATGGTAAAGAATACAATATTCACAGAAATGAAATTATCATAACAGTTTCTCTAATAACCCTATCATAGAATGGTTAAGGTTGGAAGGGACCTTTAGAGATCATCCAGTCCAACCCCCTGCACATGCAGAGTCACCTAGAACATGGGGCACAGGGCTGCATCCAAGCGGGTTGGGAAGATCTCCAGAGAAGGAGACTCCCCAACCTCTCTGGGCAGCCTGTTCCAGGGCTTGGGCACCCTCATCATCAAGAATTTTTTCCTTAAGTTCCTGTGGAACTTTTGGTGCTTCAGTTTGTGGCCATTTCCTCTAGCCCTATCAGTGGCCACCACTGAAAAGAGGCCGGCCCCCTCCTCCTCACTGCCTCCCTTGATGTATCTATAGACACTGATTTGGACAAATTTACTCTCTTTTTCCCACTCTGTAAAAGCCCTGGTTAGCGCAGGGCCGAAGCTCCGGCACCAGCCTCTGGCTCCCATGAGGACAGAGGCATAAAGCACAGGAGAACAAGGTGCTCGGCAAGCGCACGCAGCTCTAGCCTTGAAAGTCAAAACCAGGCCTGTCCATAACTTCATGACAAACAGAAAGGCCCAACCAAATCCAAATTTCTAGGGCCGAATTACATGAAAGGGATGGATTTCAGCGCTACCAGGATGATCAGGGGCCTGGAACATCTGCCCTATGAGGAAAGGCTGAGGGAGCTGGGCCTGTTCAGCCTGGA